>MU226365.1:149321-162495 GCA_018584345.1 Thuja plicata | reverse complement strand
ATCCACATCTAATTAGGAGGCAACAGGTCACCTCAATCAAATTTGTAGAACAAACAATTCATGTTTGTCTTTGTGAATTGAGCGATTGTGTAAGGACTATGTTGTGTTTGTGTTGAATTCAGAGGTCCACATTCAGCATACAACACTAATAAAAACTTAACTTTGGAAATTCTGGTAGGTAGACTTACTACATTTGAGATGTCAAATTTTGACAACTATACTCCACAAGCTATTGAAACTGCATTCAAGTCATAGTTGGCCATAAACAAATCTAAGAAAGGAAAGAAATGTGTGGACAGTGACAGTGACACCTCAGATGATGATCTTGAAGAGCTTGAGGCACTTATGGCAAGAAGAATAGCAAGAAAAAAAGGAAAATTCAAAGGTAAACTTCCTATTATTTGTTTTTCTTGTAACAAAGTTGGTCATATTGCTGCTAGATGCCCTAACAAGAATGAGAAGGATGAAAGAAGGGATATCAAGTATAAGGACAGTAAGGATGACTGAGATTGCAAAAATTAAAAGGAATACAAAGACAAAGGTAAGAAATCCTGCTATATAGCTGAAGAAGCTTCTAAAAGTGAATCTGACAAATCTGATGAAAATGATATAGAAGTAGTGTATGTTGCAATGAAAGATGATTCTGATGATGATAAGAAAACTGCACTAATTTCTTATATGAGTAAAGGTGATCATTGGATTATTGACAGTGGCTGTTCACATCACATGACTAGTGATAAGGACAAATTTGAAATATTAGATCAATGCAAAGGTGGATATGTCAAATTTGGTAATGACACACCTTGTAGAGTCAAAGGGAAGGGATCAATTCAATTGACTAATAAGATTAGATGTGATGATGTATACTGGGTTGATGATCTTAAGAATAACTTGAGTGTTTCACAGCTAAACACTTCTAGTTACAAAGTTGAATTCCATCACAAGAAAGAAAATATCTATGATGCCAATGGAGAACTAGTTGGAGGTGGCAAGAAAACAAAAGGTAACTTGTTCTATCTGGATTTAGCTTAAGAGACATGTTTATTTTCACAATACAATGATGTTTGGCTATGGAATAAGAGGCTATTTCATGTTAACTTTGATAACTTGGTAAGCATAAGTAAATTAAAAAAGGTTAGAGGGCTGCCTAAGTTAAAGAAACCTAAGAATGCAATGTGTAAGCAATGTCAGTTGGGCAAGATGACTAAATCTAGTTTTGAAAGCAAAACTCATACTTCTGAGAATATTCTGGAATTAGTTCATACTGACTTTTGTGGACCTATTGGTGAGAAAAGTTACTGTGGAGCCAAATATTTTATTCTATTTGTGGATGACTACTCTAGGATGATGACTGTTATGTTTCTCAAAGAAAAATATGATGCATTTAAGTTATTTAAGTGGTACTTGACAAAAGTTGAAAAGGAAACATGTAAGAGCCTGAAATGTCTGAGATCTGACAGAGGAGGTGAGTTTATTTTTAATGATTTTAACAAGTTCTGCAATGACCAAGGGATAAAAAGATAGATGTCAGCACCTAGGACACCACCACAGAATGGTATAGCTAAAAGGAGAAATTGATCTATCATGGACTATACTAGAACATTAATGATGGAGAAAAATGTTGCACAAAAATATTGGAGAGAAGCTGTAAGCACAGCTGTTTATACCCTGAATAGAGTACAAGTCAAGAAAGGTACAAATTCTACACCTTACGAGCTATGGTATGAATATGCACCTACTGTAAGTTATTTCAAAGTCTTTGGGAGCAAATGTTTTATACTGAAGGATAACAGAAATGGTAAACTTGATGCTGAAGGAGAAGAAGGCATATTTCTTGGATATTCTACTAAAAGTAAGGCATACAAATGCTTGAATTCTAACACTAACAAAATTGTAGAAAGTGCAAATGTTAGAATTGATGAATATGCAGAAAGAAATGAAGCTAAAAGCATGATTGATCCTGAAAGTTATAGATCATTCACATATCTTGAAGAAGAGGATTCTAATGAAACTAAAAATGAAGTTGCTGAGCAACAGTCTGCACCTTCCGAGACAGAGATCGACATTGCCAAGAAACAAGAAGTGATTGCCGAGCTATCTAATGGAGATGCCGAGTCACAGTTTCACGCTGAACTAAACTTGAACGATCAAAATGAAGCTGAGAAAGAGCCTACTTTGGAAAAATATGTAAGAAGGCACCATAAAACTGATCAAATCATAGGAGCAAAGGATTCTACAGTCATGAAAAGAAGAAAATTAAGAGAAGACACATGTTTGTTGTGTGATTTTGAACCTAAGATAGTAAAAGATGCTTTGGACAATAAAGACTGGATTCAAGCTATGAATGAAGAGATAGACTAAATTGAAAAGAACAAGACATGGACACTAGTACCTAGACCTGAAAAAAAAAATGTAATTGGTACCAAGTGGGTATTCAGAAACAAGCTGAATGAACATGGAGAGGTCACAAGGAATAAAGCAAGACTAGTATGCAAGGGTTATGCACAAGAGGAAGGAATTGACTATGGAGAGACATTCACCCCAGTTGAAAGATTGGAGGGTGTGAGAACTCTACTTTCATATGCAGCCTACAAAGGATTTAAATTCTATCAAATGGACGTGAAGTCTGCATTTCTAAGTGGGATACTAGAAGAAGAAGTATATATTGAACAAGCTGATGGATTTGTTGACCCAAGTAAGAGGAACATGGTTTGCAGACTGCACAAAGCATTATATGAACTGAAGCAAGCACCAAGAGCATGGTATGAAAGATTGCACAATTATCTAATGAAGATTGGACTTGCAAGGACAAATGACAATAATGATTTGTATTTAAAGATAGAGCAAGGTAAAGAAATTTTATTAGCTGAAATTTTTGTGGATGACATCATATTCAGTGGACAAGATATGATATGTAAGGCATTTTCAAAGGAGGTGCAAACTAAAGTTGAAATGTCTATGTTTGGTGAGATAAATTTCTTTGTCAGACTACAGATACATCAAATGAAGAATGGTATCTATATTACACAATCAAAATATATCAAGGAGATACTGAAAACTTTTGGTATGGAAGATTCAAAACCAGTGAGTACACCCATGGCTACTGGATAGAAGTTGACAAAGAATGATGATACAAAAGAGGTAAATCAAACACTTTACAGATCAATGATTGGTAAGCTACAATATATTGTACATAGTAGACCTGATATTGCATTAGCAGTTGGAATTGTTGCTAGATTTTCTGCTAATCCAAAAGAGACACATATTATGGCAGTAAAAAGAATTCTGATATATTTGAAAGGTACAGAAGACTATGGTCTATATTACAAAAAGAATGACAAGTTTGAACTCAGAGTCTATACTGATTCTGACTAGGCTGGTAATATTGATGATAGAAAAAGCACCACAGGAGGAGCATTTCTTTTGGGGAAAATATTAGTTTCTTGGACAAGCAAGAAACAAAACTGTACCTCACAATCTATAGCTGAAGCCAAGTATGTGGCAGCATCAATTAACTATTCAAACATTGTGTGGTTGAAGATACTACTGAAAGGTATGAAAGAGGAGATCACAGAACTAATTATCATATATTGTGATAACATGAGTGCCATTAATATTTCTAAAAATCCTGTAATGCACTCTAAGACAAAACATATAGCTATAAAGTATCATTACTTGAGGGAACTGGTATAGAAGAAGGAAGTGAGATTGGAATATGTGAACACTAAGGAATAGTTGGCAGACATATTTACAAAAGTGTTACCCAAGGATGCTCATGAGTATCTAAGAGGTAAATTGGGGGTAATTCCCCTAGCTGAGGCTAACTAAGTACTGAATGGTACTGTTGCATCAAATGTTTTAATCATAACACTTGACACATTGATGCACAGTAAGTCACATTTTTAGGATGCTGCCTAAAAACTGTGAAGTGGAAAATAAGAACAGATAAGTAGATCAGTCATATACAAAGATGACATGAACAACATGATACAAAGATTAGTACTGAAGAATCTGCATGATAAAGATGTCAATCTTTGGCATTGTTGTCAAAGAGGGAGATTATTACTAAAACAAAAGGTAAAAGATAGATACATGGGAGATATTACTGAAAGAGGGAGATAAATAAGAAAAAATCAATGTGATTATAGACATAGAGGGAGTCTGAATGAAGCTGAAGACATTAATGAAGATTTTTTCATATCAGGAACACATACACTTTTTGGATTGTTTGGTAACTTTGGTTGGAAATTATTGTTTTATAATTTAGTGTTGCCATTAATGCCAAAGAGGGAGATTATTGGAAAGATTTCTACAATGTAGACAATTGTTATTTTGTCATTGATGTCAAACCTTAACTGGTGAGACTACTGCTATATGTTTGAGTACCTTATCCATTGATTGATGAAGATTTGAAAAGAATGGGATAACAAGAAGACCAAGGAAATGGTTGAGTTATGATTATATACTAGGGTACTTGATCATTTGGCACTTTGGAAAAGTGATACATTGTTTATCTAGCACTGACAGTTCACTGGAAGGTAAATGCCGGGCAAAGAAAAGTTGATGCTGAGAAAAATGAAAGGTGATGCCGAGCAAAGCAAAGATGATGCTGAGCACCAATGAAATGCTGAGGGAGACAGTGGAATGCTGAGCATCAGTATTTTGTTTATTGATGAGATTTGAGATCTATGGCTGACATAATTGATTCTATTGAGATATGCCTTATTAATTAAGATTGGTCCATATTCATTTAATGCACAAAAAACTGTTATTAGCGTGTGGATTCAATGGTTAATTAATGACTGTATTGGAGAAGTAAATTAAATGTAAAGATGGAAAGATCCGTTGGATCTGACCTAACTTAAGATCTACGATCTTGGATAAGCGGCAAAAGATTTATCTAACCTAGATGTAGAGGTATAATATAACCTACTGTGGTTATTGTTAAGATGTTGTAGGGAATGCAAAGTGTTGCATGGTTAATTGAATGATTGGCAAGACCTAAGCAAAGAAGGCTGAACAAAGAACCAAAGAGATTGCTTGACGGATTTCCAAGCAGATCTGAAGTTTGAAATGAGAATGGAGGCCACTCAGTGAATTAGCATTAGAGCTGTAAATTGGATTTGGATTTGCAAAGTAAGTTGTATGTATCAGATCACACCTGTTGATTACTTTCTAGCCATTGTAATAGTACAAATTATTTAACCAGGTTGACCTAATAGTCATTATATAAATCCTTTGAACAAGGTGACATTCATATTGGAATGTTCTAAGTCCTCTAACAAGGCCACTCCTAATAGGGTGATTAAATCCTTTAACTAGGTCACATTTGACAGTGTGTTTTGTAACCTTTAACAGGGTTGGCTCCTCACAGGGCATCACTTCAGAAGAGTGAAATTTTGGGAGCATGTTACTGGTGGTTTTTCCCATATTGGGTTTCCACGTTAAATCATGGTGTCAAAATGTGTGAATGATATTGTTGTGTTTTACTGTTAAGTCTCTGGAAGTTTATTTCATTAGTACAGTAAACTACACACTTTTATTGTTTATTACTGCTGAGCAGATCTGAGTTGTTGAAGTTGATTTAAAGTTTTATATGGGCACATCTAGACCTAAGGATAATTGATTCACCCCCCGTCTTAGTTATTCTGAATTCATATTAACAATCTCTAATTCCACCTCATGTTCTGTTGATTGAAGATGTAAGAACATTTATCCATTGAAACATTGTTGAGTTAGGTAATGATAATTCCAAATGCTTATGCTAAGAGGAAAAGAAAGCAAGCAGAAAATCTAAGTAAGACTCCATAATTACCATCGATAGAAGAGTCTAGTATGGAAAAGAGTGATGAAATTAAATCTTCTCACCACATGCCACCTAAGGCATCTCAACCTATCAAGACAAGGAAATATGTAAAGAGGAAAATTAGAGTATATACAAATGTCTCTCCTAGCAAGAATAAGAAGACACAAGTAGACAGTGAGAAAATTGATCCAGAGAAGGAAATCACTGACATGGAGAATTCTGGAAAGACAAAATTCAATATTCCTAAGAGTGTAACTAAAGTTGCTAATGTAATAAAAGAACATGGAATGATAGAACTAATATCAGTAACTTTAAATTCTCTAAGTTATCTAACGAAGACAAGAAAACTATTGAAGATTCTATTGTATTTCATTTTCACAAATTCATCATAACACCCAGTCAAATAAAAAATCATATTGATGATGAACTATATGAGGAAATTAATGTCAGATGGGAGTCTGCAATTGAAACTAAAAAGGAAATAGGAGAAAGGACACCTCTCTAAACTATGAAACACTTGACAATAAAGGAAGTAGATGAATCAATTAAAAAATATAAAGTGAGATTCAATATTGGTTATATGAATGAAAAACTACTAGTTGGGAAGGAGAAAGAAGTTGAAGAAGATATAGTGGTGATATGGAAAAGGATATTCAACATGGATCAACCATAAGTAATAGATACAACAGGTAAATATCAAGTAGATGATACTTTTATTGTGAAAGAGTTAATAGGAGATGTGTTAGGTAGAATTACAAGTATGGTTACTCATATATACCTAACAAAAGATTCAGTTGATGATGTTATGGTTGAAGATATCACTGAAAACCCCAACTCTCCTATGGTAGGAGATGAAGCTGAAGATATACCACTTCAGTGCCCACTTGATGTAAACCCTATTGAGATAAATGATGATATACTTGATACAAAAGTAAACAAGGTTGATGAGCCAGAAAAGAGAAAGAAAATAGAACATGTGACTAAGATCACTAAACAACCAAAGGATACAAAAAAATAGGTAAATGATACATAACAAGGTGAAGCTACTCAAGAAAAAAAAGATGAGAAACAACATGACCAAGAACAAAACAAAGAGACAAACAAGGAAAATAATACAAGTCACACTGGTATAGGTGAGAAAAGTACTAAAGATGGAGTTGAGACACCTAAGGATAATACCACAAGTACTTCACAAACTAATATAGAGGATACTGGTGAGAAGAAGAAGAGAAAGAGAATAGAAGAAGATGAAGAAGAAGAGGAAGAATATGATAAAAATTTTCTATTATGAAGAAGGATGTTAATAAGTTAAAATGAAAAGAACAAATACTGTTTTCAAAGAAACTAGTAGAAAAAACTGAAAAGAATAGAGTAAAGCTGAAGAAGTTCAAGAAGAAAATACTAAGCAAAGTAGTTACTATAATTTCTAATCTAGTTAATGATGTAGAAATTAATGAAGATGCATATTTGATTGACCAACTCAAAACCTTAGTTGATGAAATTACTAGTTTAGATCATGACATGGAAGAGGAAATGATTAAGTGAGCATAAAAGAGATTGGAAAAGAAGATGATGGAGAAACTAATATAGAAGATTGTACTTGAGAAAGTTTCATTATTTGAATTGGTTAATGAAATCAAGGAATCATTAATTGAAGTTGGAAAAATATTCAATAAGATATCTATTCTAACCAACTTAACTGCAAAGATTAAGACAAAGAACAAAGAGATGGAAACAAAGTTGGCTACACTTGTCAACCAATTGGACCCATTGAACAGTTCCATGATGGAGCATACTGCAAAATTGAAAGCATTGAAATACAAGGAAATGGAACTTAAGGCAAGAGAGGACAACATAAGGATGAAATTTTTGGAATTACAAGGATTTTTGACTCCACACATGGACACTATCCAATCATATCTTAAGAAAGATGAAGTACTGATACGTACTCCAGACATGAGTATAATTGATAGTATGGAGGATCTGGATTTAGGCTTAAATATTCATCACATTGCCCTAGAAAAACTAAAAGAGTCATGGGAGCATTCACTTGCCACTGCAAAGGTACATTTCAAGACTATATTTGATGAATTGTAAGATATGAACACCTTGTACATACATTTTTTATCATAGTTTTTGGCATTATTGTCAAAAAAGGGGGAGTATATAAGTAGATCAAAAGGAGAGAGTATATAGAGTATGTATTCTATGGTACAAAAGGGGAATTATAGATTCAGGGGGAGTATGTATTCAGACATGGAGTATAGGTTCTGAATTTTTGAAATTTTCACAAGTTTTTTCCATCAATGCCAAATGGGGAGAATGTTGATATCAGAATGCTGATAGATGTCATTGATGGTGATTTTACAGAGCATGGTTGTCATTTATGGAATACCATTACATAGGTAAGAAATTTTTGTGTAAGTAAAAGAAGTTATACCAACTGGTACAATGTAATAACTAATCAGTAAAGAGAAGTTAAGTCACAAAGGTAACAGGTGAACATGAGAAGAGGTGAAGGATAAATCGGTAAAGGAAGACAAGTTTTTTATCGATACATTGGAAGGTCTAAAGACAATAGGTATACTATAGTTTGTGACCATACCACTTAGGTCACACCGGTAAAGCCATAAGTGAAGACACCACCAACCAGTTAGTTAAGTGAGCAGGTAAAACTAAAGGTTATTGAATAGTTTTGATCAATTGGCTAAATCGGTTATAATGGTGCACGATTCAATGAATCTAGACAGCATGAAAAACATAGTAAATTTTTTAAAGAGTTGAATAGGTCAATTTTAGGTAGCTGTACACAGATTTGATTATGAATCCAAGGCATATTTTGGCCAATAATATTGAAGGAATATTTCACATTGGAGATAACAATTTGAAGTTTGTTATGAACGATGCGGTAATGATTTAATGTTTCTATGAGTTAGTTATGATTGGAAAATATATTTTAGAGGGAAATATAAACCCTAATTAGGTTTTCATTCGAAGGTAAAATGATATAAGATGATAGCTACTGACAGAGCTATGTAGATGAAGAAGAATTGAAGTGTTGTTGAAAAGTAAGATCTTGGACAATGATTACAGAGACAATTTTTGAGAAGGTTCAGGATCAAATTTAGAAAAAGAAATGAGAATCAAAGGATATAATTGGAATTTAGGAGTGCATATCATAGTTCAACTTTTATTTTTGTATTCTGAATAGTTTCAACAACTTAAAATCCCTTAACAGGGTAGTCTCTTACAAGACTTTATTATAAATCCCTTAACCGGGTGAACACTATAATAGTGGGATTAAATTCTTTAAAAAGGTATTCTATAATAGGATTGTAGATACTTATAATAGGTTATCATTCACTCCTAATAGGGTGAGTCACCTAGAAAGTGACATATTGTAAGCTCCTAACAGTACTCTTTTCTACTACAGTGAGAAGATAGTGAGTCTCATCTCCATCGTGGTTTTTCCCTCTGACCAAGGGTTTCCATGATTAAAATATGAGTGTTATGTGTGTGGATGTGTTTTAATTTCATTCATTTCACTTTTACTTTAAATTTATAGTTATATGCTTCAGAGTTTGGAAATTACTTTTGCTGCTATTTAAAGGTACAAGTAAAAGTCTACAAGTTTTATTAGTCATGATTCACCCCACTCTTAGTACCTATTATTTACAAAAAAATTAAGTGTTAAAAATGAATAAGGATGATGAATAAATAACCTTGAGGGTTGGTAGAGGAAGCACTTTCAGATCTGGAAAAACCTTGTTAGACTATGCCAACATTGGAAATTGTCTGAGATCCGAGGCTCATGAGATTGAATCTATTGACTGTAAAAATATCAGAATTATAGGAACATGTCAACTTTCTCTATATACATCAAACTAGGTTCGACCTATACATGTGAGGGATAAAATTGAAGGTTTCGAGACAATGATTGATAATGTAACCTTGAATATGCAAATTTGAATCTGAAACTCTGTGAATCTGAACTTGCACATAAGAAATGAGATTTTTTTTGGGGGAAATGGGCTTGCCTTGGTCAAGCCCTTGTATAGGAATTAACCTTGAAATGAGATAAATAAAGCATGTAAAACAAGATAAATGTAAAGGTTAACCTTTCTTGTCGAACCATTGTGGATGTATATGGATCTGCTATATCCACAAAGATGTATACTTTCTTGATTGAATGTTGATGGAATGTAGGATGTCTTCACCAAACCATAGATCATGAATGCATGTATGCTTGATATGATTGAATGGAGAAGGAGATGAATGAAGAATGGATATGGATCCTCTTGCACAATTTGTAACTCCTCCACTAATCCACCATGGGATTAAAATTTACAAAATCCATAGGAGAATGCCTTAGAATAGATGGATGGAAAAAAAACCTTCAAATATTGGATCCAAATCCTCGCTTGCTTGCTAGAAATCACCAAAAATCTCTTAAATGCGTCATGGACTTGATTTATTGAGAATAGATAATCACTTGCATGTATATGTCTAGCATAGATTCCATAGATGTGTAATCGATAGCAAAATGAAGGGAAGAGGCTTCCTCTTATAGTGATTTCAGAGTCCAAATTCATGAAGGTTGACCTCACTAGGTGAGAAAATGAAAATACTTTGCATTAGGCCCCAAAACCACCAAAATTCAACCCTTGAGGTATAGTTCAAAAGTGGTTCAACCTATACCAGGTATAGGTCAAACGAGGTTTGACCTATACCTAAAAGGGTAAATTTTGAGGCAAACTTTTCATGGTTTGATAAGTATGAAGAGGCTCGGGAAAAACCAGAAAGATAAGCGGGAAAATGAAGCATAAATTCAACCAAAATCAAGGAGATCACTAAAATGAGACCCAATAGGTCCTAAAGCTTCCAAATTAATGGGTAGTGACTTTTTAGGTCTAACTAGGACAATAGCATGGCATAAAGGGGGAGGGATGAAAACAAACATCCTTTTGAGATTTTGAAATAATTTTCATCTTCAAACTTGAAATAAGTGAGTGCGATGATATAAGTCACTAGGGAGTAAGGGAAAAACTATGGATACAAATGGTCATCATAGAAGATAATGGTTTGATCATGTTGATATTTAATGGATGGAAAATTATGAATTAACCATGGCAGAGGACAAGGTCAAAGGGAAGAATGATTTTTATATGAACATAGAGAAAGGAAAGAAATGTGGGTGCATGGAAGCTACATGAAACCATAGTCACACAGAATATTGCGTTTAGGAGTGTAAGATGGATTATTTGACACCAATGCCTCAATGATATTTTTTTGACTAAGCTTTGATTTGTAGACATAAATCTTCATTCTCTAGTTTGTGTAGAAAAAAGAAAGATTATGAATATGGTATTAACATTTATCAAAACATTTTTGTGTTCTTGTAGAAACACATACAAGTTGTGGAAGAATAAACATGAACAATGAACTTCTATCAATTTTCTTTAGAGAACTTCTATTAAGAAAAATTTCAAGTTAAATGGAAAAGATAAGAGGTTGTCCGACTAAGTGTGCCAATGTAGATGGAAGAAATTGGAGGTATGAATCAGTAATCCAAATCCTTTTCAAACATCTCACAATGGAATTCTTCATATAAATGCAAATAAGCATCAATCCAAACAAAAAAAATCATTAAAATGACAATCAACTCCATTGCCCTCCTATAAATCAAAATTTTGTACATAATATATTACTCTCAGTAACAAAATGCACAAGAAATGATGATGAACAAAGGATTGATTGAAAAAAAGGGATTACTTTGATTGTTCAAGATTCTAGGGAATTGCAAGTGAGAGAGGAATTACCTTTTCTAGATGTCCTCATATGTCAGAGGAAATGTGGGCTAAATGTGGGATAAAGAAAGGTAGTTAGAGGTGGTTCAAGATAGTTTATCCCATATTTTTTGAGTGTTTGAAATTGGTGGGTGAAAGAGTTATAAGTAAAGGAATTTTAGGAGATGGAAAAGGTTAGGGATAGGATGAATTTTTTGATTAAATGTTTAAATGAATTAACATAGAGTAGAATGATAGAAAATAATTGTATCATATGAAATGGTGAGGAATGGTACAGTGGAAGATCAATCACCCATTCAAATGGTATGAGGGAATATGATACATTAGTAACACCCACAAAGGCTCACCCCCAGACCCAAATTAGATTAGCACAACCCAAAAGAATTAATGGGTGCTAATTCAAGATCTATATTCGAGGATGAAGTGTGATTTGGGGATGGGTTACTTTAATGTCAAATGTATTATATGTAAGGATGATATGAAAATATATGAAAGGAATTGATACTATGATAAACGAAATGACAACTAACAAGATATGATATTAGAACTAATGCATAAAAGTAAATTCAAGATGAAAATAAGAAGAATGAAATAACCCTAAAGTTGGGAGAAGAGGAGTAAACTTCAGATCTAGAGTTGACTATCATAGAACTATCAGAATCAGATTTGGTTCTAGATGTTGCACTCTGACACCTATAACTCTTAACTGGGAAATTTATGGATCCAAAGGACTATGTCTAACAAAGTGGACCTTGTCCAAGAAAGTAAACCTAGTCCTAGAGGTTCAAAATCTAATGAAATTTGTGAAGGATCTGCGACTGGTACTAAATTTTTTGAAATCCATATCCAAAGCTTTGAAAACCTATTCCTATAGACAAGAAGAAGGTTAAAAGGTTGTCGAAAGGGGTTTTACTTGGTCAAGCCCCTATATAGGAATCAACCTTAAAATGAAATAGAAATTATATAAGGAAAGTAATGCAAACAAGATAAATCTTAGTTTTACCTTGCATGAAAACCCTCATGGATGGATGTAGAAATCAATCAAATCTATGAAGATTATTGAAATGTACGTTTGGAATGTGTTGTACAATCAAGGATGCCTTCACAAATGCATGGATCTACACTTTCCAAATCCTAGATCTTGAATCAAATCTATGAAGATTATTGAAATGTACGTTTGGAATGTGTTGTACAATCAAGGATGCCTTCACAAATGCATGGATCTACACTTTCCAAATCCTAGATCTTGAAATGAGTGTATGCTTGAAATCTTGAATGGAGAAGAGGAATGGATCTACTTTCTTGCTTGAGAATTCATCTACTTGGCCATCATGGGAGAGAAATTTGTATCAATGAGAGAATATTGCCTTTTCTTTAATGGAAGAATACTTTTATATCTTGAATTGGATTCTTTACTTCAAATAATGAATCCAAATCCTCAATTAGATTGATTTCACTTGCTCTTGAAATCACCAATTAATTGCTTGCACATAATAGTCTTTGATAATCTTGATAATCTTGGATGTCAAAATGAGAGGCTTTGATGTCCTTTTATACTCAT
>MU226365.1:130767-149221 GCA_018584345.1 Thuja plicata | reverse complement strand
TTTTTCTTGTAAGCTTAAATTATCACGCTCTTTAGGTGCATTTGAAAATAAAGTTGTATTGACAGAGGAATCAACCAATTTTCACACACAACTCAAATTGGCAGAGCTGAGTTAGTTTTGTTCATTATTAAGTGAAAAGGTTCATTTCATTCTACTTTGCCTAAGTCATCACGCTCATTTGAGTTACAAAGAAATTTTTTAGTTTATCATGCAATGTGCAGTTTTAAAAAGTAAGGTTTAATTTTTCCATTAAAGTAAAATAGAAACATATATGCAAATGAAAGGAAAATTCTCATTTTATAGTTCAAAAATACTTCACAAATATTTCATTTTTTTTTGCAAAATAAGCACACAACTGACATATACAAATTGCAAAGAAAGTTGCAAATTACTGCTCATTTAAATAGAAAGAGGAAAATAAGGACCCACACAAGCCGTGGGGGATAGCTAATCCCATGCTACTAAAAATACATCATGTATTTGCTGATACAAATAAAAGGAACATGGGAAGAGATACATATCCATCATTTCCTTGGATGTCTTCATGTTGATGTTCTTGTCCTCCTTGATTTTGTTGTCCGAATGACCTGCAATAATGATTGGAAAATTGGTTAGAGCTTCGAATATACATCTCATCACATACTCATTAGTAAAATACATGATGCATTCTTTGCAAGAATTGAATGAGCTCATGCATTTTCATAATGAATTGATCAGATTAAATGCATCTAATAAGTGGACGAACAAAACTTAGTATCATGTTTGATTTGACAAGTTTGTTTCATTATGCAGGAGTAGGTACACGATTGTCATCTATTAGCACGTGGGATAAAGTGGACTCCCACAAGGGTTGAGCCCAGCATGCCAATAGATGATAAAGATGCAGCTGAAATATAATATTTACAGGAATGCATTAATATTTTGAAAAAAGCAAAAGGACATCATCAAGTTATGAAACATTTTAGTTCATTACTTTGAAATAGAGTAGTACCAACTGAGCATAAAGGTCGTATATGTTTGAAGGCAAAGAAAAATCAAAGATCAAGAGAAACCCTAAATCAAAGGAATTCACAAAAGGTGATAGACTATTAAAGGGACATACCATTTTGGTATGAATCCTTTTGGTCCAATACTACAAAGTCAGATTTGGAATGCATAAAAAGATAGAGAGCAATAAAGACAATTTCATCAATGAAGTATGCTATAATTTATAACATAAGTATTTGATAAATATATTCAAGGAGAATCATAAATAATGTGCTACAAAATAAATAATATAGGTATTATATTCATATTAAGCATGAACAGTCATAATTATCATATATATCTATACAAAGTTAAAATATGGTTGATGTTCCTTGTTTTTATATTTAAGTCAACAATTTTTCTTACTAAGAAACAAAAAAGAGACAAAGGATAATGCATATCGAAATGGAGAAAGTAGAAGATCAAGAACAATCTTAAGAAGCTATGGGATACTACAGATCAAGGTGAAGCCATTCAAAATGGAAAAATTGTGTAATATAGGTCAAATAATTGCTATAGGTAATTGAGAAAGAGCAATCAAAATAATGATATATACTATTGTTTTCAAAAAATAAATAAAAGAAAAAAGTAATTTTAATGATTAAATAATATATGTGTATTAGTGATTTCAATGAGGCTAGAATAATATGTCATGGCCAAAAAAAGGTAGCATTTCATCTGAGGTGAAATTAACAAAAATACCATGATAGGACAGATAAGAAAAGAAGCATAATGTATTAGGAGAAACAATGCGTAGGTTCACTATATTTAGAGAAATCAATGAGAGTGGTAAGAAATAAAATCAAAATCCATGAAAGGTGGTAAAGTATCAGCTACAGAGACTCAACCATTAATAGTCAAAACCATGAAAGGACAACAACAATAAAAACCCATATACTTTAGATTATGATGATAAACAGATAGTGCACCATTTTTTTAGTTTCCATAAATTATATATGCAATGACTCCAAGGTATTTCTTCCATGTGCGAGGTCCTAGAGTTTTGAAAATACTAACAAGTAGAATACCTGAAAACAGGGAGTACAATGATTTAATGATGGAACCACTAGTAAAAGAAGACCTCAAAATGATAAGATACTGGTAAGGGACATATAACAACATCGATATTTCATGGAAGCATTCACAAATATATGTAAAATGACCAACTAGAGCATGAAATTCAATATAGAAGAAGATAGCATGTATGTGAATTCTAACTCTCAAAAGGTCATGGTGCAAGTACAAAAATGTCTCATTTTTCCGGTTAAACAATATTTCACATTGTAGTATCTTTCTTTGAGTTAAAACCCTCAGAAACCCAACAAAAAAATATTATATCCGCGACCAAGATGACAAAGTACAAATGTTTTCCTACCCATTTAGGGTTTTAAAACAAAAGAATCACAATATGCATGTGGCTAAAAAAAAATCCTTGTGGGTTTTGATAAGGGTTAATTTCAAGCTAAAAATTATGTCATTTTGTATGTTGAAACCCTTAGGGGTTTTGTCTCTAATAACAGAAGATGCAACTATCTAATGAACCCGTGATCAATTCAAATGCAAGGAAATATAGGGCCATCAACATTTAGAAAAGAAGAAGCCAACACAGGTATAAATGAAGAATGCTTCAAAGTTTTCAATTATAAAAAACCTCATGAATAGAGAAAATAGTAGATTATTGTCATGAAAGTGAATTTATATTGAGCAAATATCTACAAAGATAGATCCATAGGATTCAAAGACCATGTGTATTTTAATGCTAAAAATATCCAAATGACGGTGTGTCGTGAATAGTATATCTAGGTAGACAAAAGAAGCTAGACCAAAAAAGATTTACATAATACTTAGCCATAAGGGTTTTATTCTTTTCATATGGTGTTTTTATTTCAAACACATAATTTGTGGCCTTTTCAGCCCACCATTAATCCTCTGGATTAATCTTATCACATGGACTCAAATGGACCAGTGTCTAAGAAGAAAAATAAGTCAAAACACTTCATAGTCAAATTTCAGTAGAACATTCCTCATGTTTCACCGAAATAAGCATGGAGGGCTTCTTTACAAATCTAAGGCTAGATTTCAAGAAGACATGTCTGTTGTCCCCCTGAAATTCCAAATCAAATTTTCATCAGAGCTGAAAGAGGTGATATCAAGGAAGCATGTTCCTTGTTTCACCAATAAGATCCATCAGCATAGCAAATATCACTAAAAGGAAAAAAAGTGACATCCCGATAGGTCAGGTTACCCTCATGGGTGAAATCAGAAAGACTCTCTCCAAAGTAGTAGTGGTCTGAGGTTCATTGGCACAACATTAGCATCATAAAGATATTTGAAGCTCATCCTAATGGTGCTTGTTACATAAGTCTTGTTGAAATGGTAATTTTCAATGAGTCATCAACAAAATGGTAGACAAGATTCACTAATAGAGTCCATCGATGAAACTTTGGCCATCAAAAGGGAACAAAAAGTGCGGTTTGATGATGTATGTTTCCCAGATGAGATTTTTTATTAGCAAAGGTTTTGCTGATATCAAAGAGGAGGGAGGAGCATTGAAAAAAAATAGGTGGGTTTCACCAATGAGGTTCATCGGGGAATCTATAGTGGTTGTTGAGATATTTTAAGCCCGTTCTGATGGTGTATGTTGTTTTGATGGATGATATCAAGGTAAGTCACCTTGATGATTTTTCTCATCGTGGTAGCTTGAGTCATCAATGATAGATTAAGAGCACAGTTTGATAGTGTAAATTCCCCTAATGGATTATATCAACAAGAGTCTTACATATATCCAAGGAAGAGGGTTCATCGAGGAAACCTTAGTTATTAGAAGGGACAATATTGCTCATTCTGATGGGTGATGTTTCACCGATGAGTTCTGTTGGTGGGACATCTCCTATGTTTCACTAATATCTTTTGAATGCCGAGAGATGTAGGGATGTCATCGACATGATTTTATTGTGGCTTTCTTTGATAATCAATAGCTTTCAATAACAAATCGATCCACTCAGAAGAGGAGGTTGGTTATCATGACAACTTTCCACAATGATTAAAGCATATCTTTAGCACCAAGGAACATGAAGATTCATCGGGGAAGCTCTCACTGATGGAGAAAAATAGGAGGGTTGGAGCATTAACACTCTCAACTACATCCAACAACCTTTCTTCTCTTGTTGAATCATTCAAGTGGTGCCATTAATCTTGTATTCTCTTGGTCGATTCCTCCAATCATATGGTATTCATTTATGATTATTGGTGGTCTTCTGGTGGTTCCATGCCTATTGATTGAAGATTATTCTTGAAACCATGTTTCTATGCCATCATAGATTTGATCATCATGTAGTTGCAGAGGGATGGGTCACTCTTTTTTATAGGGGCATTCATTATTCCTCCTTTCTATGACTTCTGGGATGATCTACTTGCACATAGAGATCAAATGTTTGATTTTCTCTATTACTCCTTCTATAACTCAATCCTAGTTGAGGGTTTGAACTTCATGTGCAATCAGAGTTATGCCAGCTCTTTAAAAGGAAATCTTTTGTACATATTTTGGGTTTTCTCTGGTTCTTTGCAGCAACTTAGGCTCAACAACTATAATTTCTTATTTTTCTATGCATTAATAGAAACCCTTTTTTTACTTTATCTTTCCAGTCTGATATATTGTGCATTTTATTGCCATGTATGAATTATTTATATCATATTTTCCTTGTTCATGTGTTGTGTTCATGTGCTCATGGATGTTGCACTCTGAGAAATTTCCTCTTTGCATCATTTCATTAGTTATGATTTGCATATGAGTCCTAGAAGGATATAATAGAGATAAGATCTATTTGTACGTCAGGTGCTTTATTGATATTTTGTGCAATTATAGGAAAAGAGATCTGTGATTCAATTTGGTGCAACACTCCTTTCCCTTTCATGCATATCCTTCTCCCTTTTCCCTCAAAGTAGTAGTTTAGGTGCACCCTAATTGTAAAGGAGCCTGACCTTCTCTGGAGACTCAACCTCACTTGTCAAGTCCCACACTTGGAGGTTGTTTCCATGTTTCAAAATGGTGCAAAATTTTGTGACTACAATAACACACATGAAAACATAACAATGGTTTCATTAAAAAATGACATCAAATGTTGAAGAAATTTCAATGTTGCAATATAAATCAGACAAGAGCTAGTTACCTTCATTTTCTCTTACAAAAAAACTAGAAAAGACCTAGAAAACTCACACATCTTATAGATAATGGTGTATACCTATTGACTAAGTAGAGTCCGTAGAAGAATAACACAACACAAGCTCCATAAAGGTCTCCAAGCTATAAACCCTAGTAGTATGGTGTTGCCATAGAAGGATAGAAAAGTAGATAAAATGTTAAAATGAAAAATGAGCCTAGATTAGGGTTTTAAAACCCTATATCTTTCAAGTGAGGGATTTTAATGGGAGTTATTTGTTTTCAAAGGAAAATATTATGTAGGAAATTTCCCGTGGGCAATATGGACTTTAGTCAATATGTTTATTGATTAAGTTATATTTATTATGTAGTAATCATTATAATATATTTATCTTATTATTATTACATCTCATTTAAATCTTTAATATTTATTCAATAATGCTTCTCATTATTTATTAAATATTAAAATTAAATGAAATAATAATAATATAATATGATATTTTGAAGTGATTTTGCATGATTTTAAAATTGTAAATAATAGCAACTAAGTGTTAAAATTATAAAGCACTTAGTTGTTAATTTTTTTTTGTTCAAATGCAAAGATCTAATGGTGGAGTTTCTCAAACGTAGAGTTATATTTATGAGTAGAGGAGATATCTTAGTTTTTCTTGCATCAAGATGTAATCAGATTGGCCAAGTGGGTTTTTTTGGTTTCTACATGCTTAAGGAGATTCATGGAGAGGTTCTGAGGAGTTTATGAGAAGATCGGGGTATTTTTGAGTTCATTTTTAGTTATAATTTAGTTGAGATGGCCTTTGAAGTAGTCAACTCATAGTGACTGACAATTCCATCCATTAATTTTGGGTTTTTTTGTGCTTACATATGAATTGAGATTCTATTTTTGGCATTTAGAGGAGAGTTTCAATTTCAGCGCAGTTTTAGTTTAGTTAGACTTAGATTTTGATTTTTACCTTTCTATAAGGTATAGGATATCCATTGTTTTGATGGTTTTTTCTTTTGGTAATATTTTTGCACATTGCAAATTTTGGTAGATTGTATCGGACATTTGATGATTTGTGGTAGATTTCCTGATTATTGATATATAAAGATTGATTCCTTATCAATTTTTATGTGTCCAACATTTATTGTGAGTGATTTGATTGAAATATTATGTTTCACCTTTATTTTTAACAATATATTTTCAATGTTTAATGCAAAATTTTACATATCAAAAATGCAGATCTTTGATTGTGTCTTTCATTTGATGTTGAAACTGATAAAACATTATCGTTTACCTTTTTTTAAACATTAGAATACAAATACTTATCATAAGAGTTTATTTTTCAAGGTGTACTTGATTGGGTTTGTGAGTTTTGAGGTGTCTTTTATGAGTAAGCTTGTGAAGTTTATCAACTGCCAGTCAGATTATTTCATTGGTTCATCACCCATTAGGTTTTAGGTTTTCATTTCAAAAGCATACCTTTCTATCCCTTTTATTTTCATCATTTTGTATAGGTGAGTACCATCAAGTAACCAACCTTTTAATGCGAGAGATTCAATCTATCCATAGATCACCCATAGTCTAAGTGTGTTTCCATGTTTCAACAAGATAGTCAAAATTCACATTTTATTAGGGTACAATCCTGATTGACAATAATTTTTTTCATGCTTGGTGGGACATGAACTGATATTTAGTTCTTTTGAGTTTCATATTTTGCAGTTGCTTTGGTGTGAACGGTAGTTTATAGCCTTTAACAAGGTAATTTTCAGCACCTAATGACTCTGAGATCTATTTTTTTCAGTAGATTCAATGTTCATAACATATTAAATAAGTACAAAGTAAGCAGGTCTAATGGCCCAACCTAGAAATCAAGTTTTTTTTTCCTTTGATAAGGGAAATTCCCTGAATTTGACGCAACATAATGATATACATTTGGATTCCTTGAAAAGTGTTCCATAGTTCACAGGAGAAGATCACACTACACTAGTTGATCATATTAGAGATGTAGCTTCTTTATGCGGATTGCACCATGTCACTAAACATAATGTGGCAATTAAATTGCTTGTAGCATCATTTAAAGGAAGAGAACTTGCATGGTTCATAGGTTTACCTATTCATTCCATCACAATCTGGGACTAGTTGGGTGCTATTCTGTGCACTCATTTTGAAGATAAATTAGATGGTCTCTCATTGATTGAGCAATTGACAACAAACAACAATAAAAAGAGCACAACACAAGCACATGAGAGATTTCAATTATCAGTTTCAAAAGTTGTGGGATAGAATTATACCTTTAGTATGACCATCTACTAATATTTCATTTTTTCATTATCTTAAGGCTCTTAACAGTAATATTTTAGTTATGATTCAGTTTATGGGAGGTGAATCATCCTAAATTGTAAGCACCCATGTGCTCTACAATTTAATGATTATTTAGAAACTACCTTACTATATTTACATTATACATTGCATTCTAGGACTTCATAATTGCACTTAATGCATACCTAATTCAAATATGGGTCTTTAAATCTCTCCAAACTTGTGAAAAATCAAGGTAGGATCATATTTCTAGGTCTCCTCTTCTATTTTTCCTCCAATCACAAAATTAATCTCATCTCCTAACCCCTATTTCACCTTTTATGGCTTCATATTCAATCCCGACGTCGCAATCATTTATCTTCTTCGATCTCGCATCTATGACTTGACGAGGACCTATAAACCAAATTTTGGCTAGTTTTAGGTGGGATAAGTCAATTGGTTGACTTTTCCCTAGGAACAAGTCGCTTGATCGATTTGTCCCTTATATTTTGAGCTCAAATTTGAGACAGGGTCCCGTGTCGAGGCATTTGTGGGATTACCAAATTTACAGTTGGCCTCTTTTTCTATCTCCAAATTTCACTATAAAGGAAACCCTCACACCTCATTTTGAGGACATGAAATCAATTGCAAGGTGAATACCTCAATTTGATGACAATAAGAAATTTCAAGGTGGAAGCCCCAAATTGATGACATCCTATGAAGGGAGGTTTTTCTATTCAAGGCTATATCAAACCATCTACATTCTTTCTAAAGTATTCAATATATACAAGATCATTTTCAACATCATCATGGAGCTCCAAATGGATCACGGGGATGACTTAGAGTACTTGGTTATGATTCCTTTCTATTTTCAAATCTATGCATTGGTGTTTCATATTTTCATATTTACTTTTAAGATCTATGATTATTTTCATGCATTCAATCATAAATTTATTGCATTTACATGCTAGGTTTTCACTTTATTATACATAGGTTTAGATTTAGGCATTTTCTTATACATTTTAGCTCATTAGTTATTTAGACATACTCTAGATTCATGAGTACTGTACATTATCTTTTTCATAAAGACTATCCATGGAGGTGGGAATCACCAATATGGGGGGGTTGACCAAGGAAAATCCCTATATAAAAAAACACACAATCTCTTAGATTTGTAGGTTTAGACAGTCTTGGATCTAGCTATAAATCTAGAAAACCCTTCCAGACACAGAGACAGGGCATCCTTGGAAGTTTAAGTAGAAAAGTGCAGGAACAAGTCAACTTTCCAGGGACAAGTCAACTTTCTGGGAATAAGTCAAACAATCAACTTTTCCCTCCCAGTTTTCAATAAAATTTTAGGTGCAGGTTTCTACAGGTCCTAGTTTTCTAGAGCTAGAGTTTCAACAGGTTTTGAGACTCCAACATTCAAGAAATCCATATCCAAAGTACAATATCCTCCATTACATTTCTAGGTCCATTCATTATTATCTCTTCTTCCTTGTACTTAATTTTATAAATCAGATTTATTATTTATGTTAAATTCCCTTGTATTTTTTAAGTAAGAAATCAAAACCCTATATTTTGTATATCTCGTATTGGCACCCTTACTCCCTTGGTTGTGCTAATTGGATTCACTTTGTGGTGGATTTTTATTCCAATGTATGCTATGAATTTGGGATGTAATACCCCTATAATATTTCATCCCATGTTCTTCTATACATTTTGGTGAACCCATCCCTTTCATGCATCATACCTTTTGTTGTGGATAGTTAGATTTTGCATGTGTTTGTTTTCATTTCTAAAAAGAAAAAAATATTATTCTTATATGTTTAGATCTATCTTTTCATGCATTGTTTTAGTTGAGGATCTAGTATTTGTGTGAATTTGCAAATCATAAAAAGAAACAAAAAAATGTTGTCTTTTTCTTTATCCTTTATTTAGTTGCATTGAATTTATATTTTGAGAAAACACAAAAAGAAATTTCATTCATAGATTGTTTACAACATGTCTGATTTCTTTATTCAAGAGTTTACAACCTTTGATGATTCATTTAGTTGTTACAATATTGATGCCCTTAATGAGTTGTATAGTAGTATATATTTTTCTATGTTAAATGAAGACCTTGATGCCTTCATCTCTACTCAATATTCCTCTACATCTCCTAAACTGACCTTTTCTAAAATTTTATTTTTCTTCCTTTGAGTAGCTATATTTTCAATATTGAGAAATGTAAAGTGGTTGTTCATCTCGCTTAGGAAAAATCCCTACTAACCACCAAACCTATGCTCACTTTCAAGGGGTGAAATCAATAAAATTATTTCCAAACCTTTGGTAAACATGTGATTACTATTAAGGTATATAATCTACAATTTTCTCCCCAAACTTTCACAACACCTGTAATTATGGTTAAAGGATATAATCCACCAAGTTCTTTCCAAACTCTGAATAAACCAATCATAATTGTCAAAGGAAAATCAAAGAGTCCTTTGGAGTTTATTAAATATTATCATGTGGTGGTTCATACTTATCACACAAGAAACAATCCTCAACCTAATAATCTAGTTGTTCCTACTTCTCTTCCCCCTTCTCAACTAGTGCTTCCTCTAGCACCATGCTTACCTCCTAATCTTGGAAAGGAATATGATTTAGTAGAACAATTATGTGCTACCCTTGCTAAGATTTATCTTTGGAAACTTCTTCAAAATTATCCTACATATCATGAAGCCTTGAAAAATATTTAACCACTCTTCCAATTCCACCACCTACGCAGGACACCATTAATTCATTTTTGGAATGTATGCATGCTGCTATTCCCTCGACTCAAATTGTGTTTACTCAAGATGATTTACCTTATAAAGAAGTTCAAGATCAACATGATTCCCTTATGGTGGTTGTCCTTATCAATGGTAATCTCATTCGTAGGATCTTAATTGATAATGGATCTAGACTAAATTTTTCTAGCATTGATATGTTGCATGAAATCAAAGTTAATGTTTCAACTATTAAACCTGACTCTATTCCTATTCATGGCTTTGATAATGTTGCTAAGAAAACATTTGGTATTATCACATTGCCTATTAACACATGTCTGGTTATTTTATCTACTCCTATTCATGTGATGCCTGGGCCCCTTAACTATAATCTTCTTTTGGGATGACCTTGGCTACATGTTATTCATGTTGTTCCTTCAACTCACCATCGTAAGGTCAAGTTTATATACAATAACTTGATGTACACACTTGTTGTAGATGATAGACTGAATAATTGTTTACACACTAAATAAAATATTAAAATTGTGTCTACTAAAGATAAAAAATAATCATATTTGGAACCTAAGGATGATCCTTCTCCTACTAGTGTTGTTTTGGATGACGATTGGGGATCCTTAGATTTCACACCAACTTATGTTTGAGAATACAAAGTCCCAACATTGGATCCTGAACAATCTCAATCTGACCAAGATTCCAACACAACAACTCTTTCTACTGAGCTTAGTAATAATTTTGTTTCCGCTTCTAATCCTAATGAAACCTTAGAAAATATTAAGCATGATTGTTATGACATAGTGACTTATGAGCATCCATTGACCCTTTTTGATATGGATTCTCGTTATGGTCCTGGTTATCATTTATTAGAAAAATAGGGATTTAGTGGGAATGGATATGGAAAACATGAACAAGGAATACAAGATCCTTTAGGAAATGAGGGGCACAAACATTATTTTGGATTAGGATTTAATCCTTATAAGCAGCCATGACAAGTTGCTCTCAATGTCAATACTGTATCTCTAGCACCTTTGAAACTTGTGATTCCTTACCTTATTGATTTTTATTCTAAACCTTCTTTTGATACTTTTAGTACCGATGATGCTTTAGCTAAATTCTTGGGCGCATATGATGAACTCCTTCACTATTATCACAATCGGGGATTTCCTTATTGTTTAAATGTTGAAGCATACTTTGGAAAAGGTTTTATTTATGAGCACATACATGAATTCACTCTTCCTATGGATGTCCCTCAACAAAGCAATATTTTTATTAGTGACACCATCGATGTGCAAATGGATCCTTATAATGCGGAAAAAGTGATCAAAATTTTAAAAAAAGACTAGATGAGAACGAACAAAAAGAGCTTACTTCTCTTCTTCTTGAATTTTCTGATGTATTTTCTTGGCCTTATTCAAATATACATGGTATTGATCCTAAAATTATTACACATAACTTCATCCTTCTTCCTAAAACAAAGCCGTTAAAACAAAAATTCACAAGATGAATCCAAAAATTGCTTTAATAGTGAAAATGGAAATTGAAAAAATTCTTGATGTTGGTTTCATTCATCCTATCTATTATATTCTCCTTGGTTCTCAAACATTGTAATTGTATCCAAGGGTGAGGACAAAATCTGAATGTGCATGGATTTTTGAGACCTAAATAAAGCTTCTTTGAAAGATGAATTTCCACTTCTAAACATCGATGTGATTGTGGATTCCACATTAGGACATGCTTTATTATCCTTTATGAATGGTTTTTTTGGCTATAATAAAATATTTATTCCCCCTCAAGATCAATACAAAACTGATTTTATCACTCCCTAGGGAACCTTTTTTTGGGTTGTCATGTCCTTTGGATTGAAAATGAAGGTAATACCGATCAATGTGCTATGACACTTATCTTTCACGACTATATACATCAGATTATAGAAGATTATGTTGATGATATTATCTCTAAGTCTATCACTTGTCATGATCATGTTACTATTCTTAAAAATATATTTTAATAAATTTGTAAATACATGTGCTTGAATCCTCAAAAAATGTGATTTTGGCATAGATAGTGGAAAACTCCTTGGTTTTTTAATTTTAAATAGAGGTATTAAAGTGGGTACTGAAATGATCGATTCCATTTTCAATATGCCACCTCCTTGAAACATATCACAACTTCCTAGTTTACAAGCAAAAATACAAGCTATTCAACGAGTTGTATCACACTTGGTAGATCATACAACTCCCTTTATATATTTTCTCAAGAAAGATACTACTTTTGCATGGAATGATGATTGTCACAAGACATTTGAATAATTCAAACAATATCTTGCTAATCCCCCTATCTTACAAACTTATCAACCTAATCAACATTTCTTCTTATATACTTATGCTTCTCCTAATGTTTTGGCTGTTATCTTAGCAACATGATAAAAAAGGAAAGAACGATCGATGTATTACATTAGTCATACCTTGATAGATTATGAAACCCGATATACTCTGATAGAAAAACAATGTCTTGATCCAGTTTTCGCTTGTCAAAATTTCTAACATTATCTTCTTAATGTTGAAATCAATGTAATCATAAAATTTGATCCTTTAAAACATCTTTTCTCTAAAACTGATCTGTCAAGACGCTTGGCTTAATGGGTTATGATTCTAAGAGAATTTAATTTAAAATTTATTTAATAAAAAGTGATCAAAGGACAAGGTTTGACTGATCATTTCACTGAAGCTCCTTCAACAACTACAACTTCTAATCCTATAAGTTTCCCAAACAAAATTTTCTTTCCTATTGACACTGATGATACATGGGAATTATATTTTGATGGATCTAAATATTAAACTGGCTCTGGTGGTTGTGTTATCTTGGCATCTCCTTCAAAGAAACTGACTCATTTATCATATCGTATCAATTTCCCTTGCTCTAACAATATTGCAGAATATGAAGCCCTTATCACAGGATTAAAAGTGGCTTTATCGTTTAAGGTGAAAAAAATAAATATCTTTGAAGATTCACAACTGATTGTGCAATAAATTAATGGAAAAAAACAAGCTAAACATTCTATGTTGACTCAATATAGTGACCTTTCCTTAAGATTACTCGATAAATTCTCTCCTTATTATATCTCATCTTTACCTCATAAGGATAATAGACATGCAGATGCTATGACATGTGCAACTTCTCTTATTTCTCTAGAGGACGATATTTTTAGGTATTGGTTTACATATACTATCTTTCGAGTCTCGCTATCTCTGAAAGTTCTAGTATTGGTGCTTGTTTCCTTAGTCTTAATTCAGGTAAATGGTATTAACACATCTTTCATTATTTGCAAGATGAGATTTTTCCTAAATCAACGACAAGAAACACTAGAGCTTGAATTTGCAAACTTGGTACAAGATATATCATTCTTGCTAATGTTATTTATCAATGCTCTTACATTGGTCTTCTATTATGATGTCTTAAAAAAATTGAGATCCCTATGGATTTGAAAGATGCTCACTTGAGATCCTGTGGTGAACATTTTGGTGGAAAATATTTGGTTAACAAGCTCCTTCATATGGGATATTATTGGCAAACTATGGAACAAGATTATTTTTCTTTTGTCAAGAAATGTTCTCAATGTGAGCATCATAATAATCTAATCCATTCTCTCACACATGAACTCTGCTCTTAAGTAGCTTCATGGCCTTTTAACCTTTGGGGCTTGGATCTCATTGGAAAAATATCACCTCCTTCTTCTTAAGGACATATTGTATGGTGTAAAATGGTGATCAATGGTAGACCACCAAATTACACATACATTAGAAGACCCAAAATCCAATCTTTGGGCCAAATATAATTTGTACAACCCCAAAAGGATGAAGGGATACAAATGCAAGATCTAGCTAGAAGGTGGATTTAGGGCATTCTTTGTGAGATGGGAAAGGAGATGGCTAGAGATCTTATGCTTATGACTAAAGAAGATATAGTTACTATTAAGATGCAATAACATATCTGATCTAATGTATCAAAGTACATGCAAGATATAGAAGTAGGAACACACACACTTTAAAATAAAAGAAGGGGGTATTCAAAGGCTAATTTTTTGTTTGTTGGAGTCCTGAAATAACCTAATTTTTGAATCTGGAAATCTACAACCTTCAAACCTAAAACTTGCAATTCTTTGTTCTACTCTGGGAACATATCGAAAGTGGTTCAACCTATACCCAGGTATAGGTTGAAAGTTTGACATATACCTAAGATAGTCAAAATCAGAAACATGAAAGTTGATCTGAGAAAGTATTCTGATTATCTTTCCGGCTCTGTAACAAGATCTACACTCAGAATACTTGGGTATAGGTCGAAGGTTTGACCTATACCAGATCTTTATAAATCTAGAACAAAAAAGTGGATTTGGAAAGGTCTTCATATTAGATTCACAGATTTGTAGCTATAACTGCACTTCAAAACTTGTGCCTACACACAAGAGATAAGGAGAAATTGTTGGGGGGAGGGGCTTACCTTGGTCAAGCCCCCATTTAGGAATTAAAATTTAATTAAAATAATGTAAATTCTATCATGTAGAAGAGATTAAATCTAACAATGGAAATGTATCATACCATGTAGATACAATTTTACTTAGTATGAGATCAAATATGTTAATACAATAGCTTTGAATCAACACAAAAACCAAAAGGAAATCATGTAAGAAAAAACCTCATGTAGTAGATGCTTGTAATTTGAATCAATATTAGATTTGAAGAATAAGAAGAGGAAGTCTTGAATATATGAATGTAGATCTCCTCCCTTGATGGCCAAATCCTTTGCTTCCTATGGATAAAGAAGCTATATCTATGGAAGGAAATGCATGAGCATGGATGAACTTGAATGGTTGATGGATGTCTTCAATTGAATTATTGTCTAAAATCCTTGAATGCACAATATATTTCTTGATTTTCTTGAGAGTGGATGTGATTTATTGAACTATATGTATATACTAGATACAAAAATGAAGAGAAGAGGCTTCCTTTTATAGTGATTTCAGGGTTCAAATTCACAAAAGTTGACTGCACTAGGCGGGAAAATGAAAACACCTCACATTGGGCCTAAAAGCCACAAAAATTCAACCCCTAAGGTATAGGTCAAAATTGGTTCGACCTATACTTGGTATAGGTCCAACCAGGCTTGACATATACCCAAAAGGTGTAAATTTCAAGGTAAACAGTCAAGATTCAAGATGTGTTAAGTGGTTCGAGGAAAAATAGAAAGGTAAACAAGAAAATTGATCATAAATGTATCCAAATCCTAAAATTACCAAAATGAGGAGCAAGAGGGAAATTAGTTATGTGAATGGATGGGTAAAAGGGAAATTGTGCATAAAAATTAGATCCAACTTAGAGTTTTGAGCAATATTGAAGGAGAAGGTAGGACCATAGTTTAAATTATGTATGCAATTAGGTGAAATGTGAGGTCCTAACATAGGGAACACACTAAAGTGGGATAAATTGGTCCTAAAATGAACTCAAAAGAAATTTATTACTTTTAAGGACTATACATTTAGCCCCCAGTTTAGCGGGAGTACGAGACAAGCTCATGCTCCTGGTAAAGGAATAGATAGAAGAGAGAGAGAAAGATGATTATGATGTGAGTTGCAAAGAGATAAGACATCACCTAGTATAAGGACATGTTGGGTCTCAAAAATGTAGTTCAGAAGGAGGCACAAATTCTGACATTAATAATCATGAACTTGAAATTAGGGCCAACGAATAAGAATCACCAATAAAGGGTTAATTCTTCTACTCTTCTAGTTCTGTTAAACCAAGGTAGGTACACCTTTTAAATTTGTCAATTTAAAATTTAAAAGAGAATTCAATACTAATTAACCTTATTAAGAAATGAACCCTAAGTCCTTCTTTCTCCAAATAAAGAATTAAATCATCAAAGACCAATCCCTTATCTATTGGGCTATAGAGTCACCTCCCATTAAGCTGCCATGTACTTTCTACGAGACAACCTAAAATTATTATTAAACTACAAACAATCCAATTGTATTAATGTAGTCATATCAAGAGTCAAAACATATGGCTAGTTCAATTGAACTTAATTCCACACATGGAAACCAATTGAACAGTGAGAATAAGACCATGTTTTCAATATTCTGTACTGATTTTCAGACACATATCTAAGAATTGAAAGACATACACAAGTCTTAAAATGTTAATTAAATCTACATTTTAATTATCATGAATAAAAAAACTCAAAGGAAGCTAAAATACACAACCAACTAATTTTAAGGGTGAAGGTCCGCAATATGTATAAATAATATATATTTTTACCCAAAAAAGTCCCTTTATTAGCCCACCTATATATCTATTTATACTCCTTTTCAAAATGATTATGGATTCCTCAAAGAGGAAGCAACAAGCTTCCAACCGTATTACATTCCATTTTAAATAATTACACCAAACTCTCAAAATTTCACAACCCTATAAATCCCAATCGTTAGAAGTTACAAAAAAGACCATTTTATAATAGCTATAAAAATGGTAGTTAGTCGACATGGAGCCCATCAAGCAGTCAGTTCACCTCCTCTTGAAATTATTCATGATCAAAATCACGCTCCTAAATAATAGCGCATAATTCTACCTTGTCCTGATCCACCTCCAGCTCAAAAATATCACTATGATATCTAGCATAACTAGTAGAAAGATCCCAAGAAGTAGACATGAGATCACTCAAAACATCCTACTAGTTTTCTTCGTCAAAGTCTAAATTTGGTTGGATAACTAGACATGGAAATTCATTTGATGTTCCTTCAACCATTGACAAACCCATTCTATCCAAATGTGGAAAAATCTCTCTTTTATGCAAAGACATCGTCAAAAGCATCTAATAAAGAGATCAATCACCAACTTGGAAGCCATATTAAATCTTGAGGGAATGTATCACATAAGGTGGCTTGCGTTGGAAAAGAAAGAAAGAAAATATCAATCAAATCATAGCTTATCATTCACAACAATTGGCTTCCTCAAGGTCTTATCAAAATCTTATCATAGATTATACACTGATAATCTTATTAATTAGTCCCTTTTATGCCCCTTGATTTTGAAATGGCACGATTGCAAAAATCAACCTGACATCATCACCTTAATATCTTACTAGTATTTGTTCACTATTTCGCACCACCTCTTTAATGATGATCCCCTATGTACAGTGCAATATCACAAAGACGTGGCTTCCAAGTTAGCAAAATAGTGACCACATCACTATTTTGCAAACCTCTTTCTACGCAGTCTGCGATATAGCGATATCGCTTCTCGCTAACCCCAATTTTTGTTCTCCTATGATATAGTTGTTGAGGTTTAGAATTATCACCCTAACTCAGGCATTAGGGTTACACAACAATTCCATCCTAACAATGGAAACCTTCTCTAGCTGTAGGTATACTATGTTTGAGAAGGAGTCTCCAGATTCTAGGCTGGGTCCTATTGAATTTGGGTATCAACTTTATACTATCTTCTCTTGATTTTGGGAAGGAAAGAGAGAAATTCTAACTAAAATTGCATGAACAAAACTTTAAAAAAGGTGATACACCAAATCAATTCAGATCTCTCCAAGCCTCAAATTGACATTCACCTAACATACCCTAGTGATCTCTGCACTATTATTTAGTATTCAATACATAGGCTAATTTGAAGATCACAACTAGGGTTTAACCACAAGTAGTAATCTTTCTATTAACAACATGCACAATTTGCAAAAGGTTTATATTCTGGAATCTAGAATAGGGAATATATAATTCACTAATCCATACTGCAGATGAATTACACTTGAATGCAAAAAATTGAAAAGGATTTGAACAAATGATCACCATAAAATGTATGAAAAAGTGGGGCAACTATATTCTTCTCAACATATGTATGCAGTTACATGTATGAATTTTAGAATAATGGCAAGGAATACAAGCCTCCTCTTGCACAAAATTGAAATCACAAGCATGAACTAACAATGGATACAAAAGTATAAACATATGGCTATAGGAACAAGAAGTTCACTAAAAACTCTTCCCTCTACAATTCTGGATCCCCTCAACATGAAGAAAATGATCCATTATATAGCCAACATGGCTTATTTCAAAAATTTTCCCCCCAAAAGCCCTCCATAATAACATGATACTAAACTATAAGGCCAAATAAGTTCCCTAATTTAAAACCCTAAGTTCAACAC
>MU226365.1:109883-120030 GCA_018584345.1 Thuja plicata | reverse complement strand
GGGGATACGGTAGGGGAGATGACGGAGGTGATGATCCTGGTCCCGGGGGTGCTGGCGGAGGGGTTAGGACTAGAGGTGGCCAGAGTGGGGGTCGGACTAGTGATCCTAGAGTTGGTTTGGGCACTATTTTGGAGGATGAGGAGGCTATAGAGGAGGAGGCACCTCAGTTGGTTCAGAGAGTGTGCAGACGGACATCTACAGTTTTGGCTCCTAGAGAGGAGGATAGAGTGATTATTGAGGACATTGATGTGGAGATTGCTGATATAGATGTGGAGGCTCTTGATGAGCAGAGTGCAGAGACAGGTTCCTCTGGGGATAGTGGCAGCACTGGTAGTAGCACAAGGGAGAGTTTGGAGAGTGCTGATGATTCTGTGGTTCTTAGGCGGAGAGGAGATGAGGGATTGGGGGACAGGATGGAGGAGGGAGACATGGACGTAGCTATGGGTGGTATGGATGATGATCCCTCAGAGGTGGAGTGCCTCACCCAGTAGGTTTAGGACCTTTAGGCTTGACTTTCCTTATCTGATGCACGTGCTACTACTTTAGAGGCCCAAGTTATAGCGGCCAAGTCTCGAGAGTGACAAGCTCATTTTGAGGTTCGTTCTTTCATTGATAGTGTATAAGATGTTTCACACAGAGATATTCTGGACATGTATTTCAGATCTAGGTGAGATGCTCAGAGAGAGATTGATTACTGGAGATGCCATTATGAGGGCACAACACTTGCAACACAGAGGGTGCCTAGCTACATAGCTTCTCAGAGATCCAACAGGGCCCAACATTCTAAGAGTAGTGGTGTTAGAGCTCTTGGGTCCTCTCATAGGACAGATTCTGACATGCCACCCCCTCGTCCACCTCCTGGTGAGGGTGGGGGTAGCTCTTGTTGACATATGTATCATGTACCATTTTTTTGTAGTGATTCCATTGTATATACTCTGAGGAGTACCATTTTTGTATCTCGACACACTGATATTTATTGATATACATGTTGATTACCTTCTTTGATCAGACTTGCAACCCTTCATTGTACTAAGATATTTTGATTTATATGAGATACAACTATTGTTTTTGATACGATGTGCAATGGTTTACTTTTTATATGTATGATTCTACATGATTTGGTGGTTTATATGATGAGATTATATGCAATATGATTCTATTATGCAGACTTGTATATGGATGATTTACTTTTCTATGTTACTGACATGTCATGCAGGATGGTGTAGATGAAGTGCATGTTTATATGAGATGTTTTATGGATTTATGTGATTTTATGATTTATCATGTATGCAACTACTATGTTTTTATCCTTTTCTGATGTACTTAATGGAATGAATGTAATCTACTATGCACAAACTATCTGAGTAATGCATGTGTTAGTTAGAAAGAAGTTAGTTTTGATAGCTGTGCTCTGAGATTAATCTAATAGAATTTAATGATAGAAAGGATGTTATTTTTTCATTTTTGGATAGATATGATCTGATAGAAAGGATGAATGTCCCAACTCGCTGCTTGTGTTTCCAATATTTGTCATCATTGCATCTTTTTTTGTATTTTCTGATATTCCAAAAGAGCGTCAAATGATCTAGATCACATACCACCTAGATACCGCCATGACCTCTTGATAGTGGAAGGAGTAGAGAGATTTAATAGAAAGAGACCCATAGTGTGCCCAAATATTGACCATCTGGGTTCAACTATGTTCTCTGTTTGAAAAGAAAGAGAGCCAAAAGCACCCAAATATTGACCATCTGGATACCACTTGTCCTCTAAAATTAATCTAAAACAAAGAAACCAAGATAAAACTCCTATGCACCCAGAGTCCATCTGGATAACATTGTGAGCTCTTGACTTCCAAAAGGGAAAGCCAAACAAACAAGATAGAACTCCTACGCCCCTAGAGTCCATCTGGATAGCATCGTGAGCTCTTGTTTGCAACATAAAGGGAAAGACCATAGAAATCAAGATAGAACTCCAAAGCACTTAGAGTCCATCTAAATAGTGCTACAAGCTCTTGATTCTATATACCAAACAAGAAAAATAAAAAAGAAGGAATGTTCAATTCTTTCCTAGGGTTAAGCTTAGATTGTGGAATTGCATGGCTGCCAAATAAGTGACATCACCTACCGCATTTATCCTAAATCATCATGGCCCGAAAATCAAAGTGAACATTCAACAGACAACAATCAAAGAAAATAAGTCATGAACTATCATAGCTACTCTCCTCACATGGTGGATCCTAGAGTAGCGTAAGAACATAACCACAAAATATAGACTGACATCTGACTGACTTGACTGACCTAGTCAACATTTTTGGATGGTTCCTTGATGTAGTTGGATTCTCTTGATTGGCTCGACTCTTTGGATAGGCTTGATTGGTTTGATTGCTTTGATCGTGTTGGCAGCTAATTAAGCTATGTCAGATGGGCCCCATGCTTGTTCACAAAGCTCATGATTGTGACAGTATTGATTGATAGATTTGATTGCTTTGATCATGTTGGCAGCTGATCAAGCTGTGTCAGATGGGCCCAATGCTGGTTCACAAAGCTCACGGTTGTGACAATTGATAGTCTGGCTTGGTCACCAGCTACTTGTTGGTTGCATTGATAGATTGATAAAGCTGTGTCAGATGAGCCCAATGTTGATTTGAAAAGCTCATGATTGTGACATTGACTGACTGGGCGTGATTGTCCCTTGCTCTCTTGATAACCGAGTTGGTTTTATTGCTTTGGATTTTGCAATTTTTTGAATGTTTTTGATGAAGATTCATTTTCTCTTTATTTTTTGATCTTTTTAGGATTTTTGATGAGTTTTTTGATTTTTTAGGATGTTTTCAGGACATTTGGAATCGCCCCCTAGTCTGGTGGACCAGTATTAACCATGGGTAAGTTCTTGGTGCTCAGAGGGGATTGTGCTTCTGGATATAGCTTGGGTAGTTAGTCTTGCATTTGAAGTGTGCTCAAGCTTTTGGAGCTCATTGATGGTGAAGCTAGATTTTGAACACTTGGTACCTATTTGCCAGGTTTTCACCAAGGTACTTACTCAATAATGCATGATTGCCAGGTTTTCACTGAGAGAGTGATTTTTTTTTTCTTTACTTTTTTTCTTTTTTTTTGTCACCAAGGCGCCTGATTGCCAGGTTTTCACCAATGGTAACTTTTGTATTTTCTTCTTTTTTTGATATTTTTTTGGATATGTAGATAGGTGCCTTAACCATAGAGACCTTAAGGGTAGAACCTCTTTAGGTGCATGTTGTTGATGTAGCCGGGGAGTTGATCTCCTTCTGATGTTGCTAGTATGAATGCCCCACTCTGAGTAGAGTTGACAATAATAAATGGCCCTAGCTAGTTAGGCTCGAACTTACCAGGTTTGACTCGCTCTGCTTGATTCTTTTGATTTTCCATGAGGACAAGGTCTCCTACCTCAAATGTTCATGGCTTCACCTTCTTGTGATAGTTCCTTCTAAGGTGATTCTGATAGCCTTGTAAGTGGTCGAAGGCATGCTGCCTTCTTTCATCTAGTAACTTTAGTTCACCGAGCCTTGCTACTTTATAGTCTTCATCTGAAACCAGGTGCTTCAATGATATCCTTAGGGATGGGATTTCCACTTTGAGGGGTAATACCACCTCTGATCCATAGAATAGGGAGAAAGGAGTTTCTCCTATAGGTGTTCTCACACTAGTTCTGTATGCCCATAATGCGGGACTAAGCTATAAATGCCAGTCTCACCTTGATTCATTCACTATTTTCTTCAAGATTTTAAATATTTTTTTGTTGGTAGCTTCGGCTTGGCCATTCCCTTGAGGGTAATAAAATTAGGAAAACCCTTGTTTGATGTGGAACTGTTCACATAGGTCTTCAACATCCTTGACTGGAAAGGTGTACCATGATCTGTCAGGATTGTTTGGGGGATTCCGTATTGATAGATAATGTGGTTAAGTATGAAGATTTCTATTTTCTTTCTAGTGATGTAAGTGAGGGGAATTGCTTCCACCCACTTGGTGAAGTACTCTGTTGCTGCTATGATGTACTTGTGTCTGTTTGCTGAAGAAGGTGTAATTTTTTCGACTAGGTCAAATCTTCACATTGAAAATGACAATGGTGATGTGATAGGATTTAGTTCCTAGGTCAGTGCATGGATGAGGTCTCCATGAATTTGACACTGTCTACACCTTTGAACATGTTTGTGTGCATCTGTCTCTATTGTGGGCCAATAGTATCCCATGCGGATGATCTTCTTAGATAAGCTATTGCCACCACCGTGGGTTCCAAAAACTCCTTCATGTACCTCGTACAAAGATTTCTGGGATTCCATGGAAGTGAGACATCATAGAAGCATTCCATCTAGCCTTCATCTGTATAAAGTAGTTGAGAGGATGGTATACCTAGAGGCTTGGTGGATGAGGGATTTTCTCTGGTTCCTAGACAAGTTGGGAGGTAAGACATTGTTTTGGAGATAGTTATACACATCTTGGTACCATGGAGATTCAGGACCAACAAGGACACACACTGATTCTATGATAGATGCCTGATGTGATGGCACCAAGAGTTGCTCCACTAGAAATTGGAATTTGGTTTCGTTACCTAGCATATCAATCAGTGATGCTATGGTAGCCATCACATCTATAGCTTTGTTCTGTGCTCTTGGGACTTGCTCAAAGAGAATGTAATGAAACTTGGTACGCAGTTGTTCCATCTGTGCTTTGTATGGTATGAGTTTCTCATCTTTGGTCATATAATCATTGTTGACTTGACTGATGACCAACTGCGAATCACCAAAGACTTTAAGGTTCTTGATTCTCCATTGAATTGCTATTTTTAGACCGATGACAAGTGCTTCATATTCTGCTATGTTGTTGGTACATGAGAAGTTATGTCTGAAAGACTTTGGAATTATATCATGATCTAGAGTGATAAGCACTATTCCTGCCCCTGCACCATGGTTCATACATGATCCATCAAAATAAAGATTCCATACCTCGATCGCCAGTTGTAGTGTCATGATAGATTCATCAGGAAAGTCAGAAATAATAGGCTGGTGGTCTTGAATTGGTGCCTCTGCTAGTTGATCTATGATCACTTGTCCTTTGATGGCCTTTCTATCTATGTACTCAATGTCAAACTCGATTAAGATCATTACCCACTTTGCCAGTCGTCCAGTGAGCACTGCTTTGCTTAGGAGGTACTTTAGAGGATCAATATGTGCGATCAATTTTGCATGGTGACTCAACATATAATGTATTAGCTTCTGGGAAGCGAAAACAAATACCAGGCATGACTTCTCAATTGGCATATAGTTTAGCTCATATCCAACCAAAGTCCTTCTTAGATAGTAGATGACCCTCTCCTTTCCTGCATCATCATGTTGTGCCAAAAGTACACCTAACACTGATTCCGTCGCCAAGATATATAGAAGCAATGATCCACCTTGTATTGGTGGTACCAATATAGGAGACTTAAGAAGGAAGTCTTTGAATATCTGAAATGCCTATTCACATTGCTTTGTCCATATGAACTTGATGTCTTTATGCAATATATGTTGGAATGGGTGGCACTTGTCTGCTAGTTGAGCTATAAAGTGTCTGATCGATTGGAGCCTTCCTTGTAACCCTCTTAGTTGTCTCAGGTTTGATGGTGGAGGCATGTCCAATATTTCTTTGACCTTTGCTAGGTCCATTTTGATTCCTCTATGTGATACTTGTTATCCAAAATATAATCATACAACAAAATAGGCACTAAAAGAGAAATTTGCATGTACATGTTACCCAGTGAACACTATCTTACAGGTTTTGATGATTTGCATTCACTTACTACATTTATTATCAWATTTTCATTTTATGTACTCTAAGTATTGATCAAATTATTACACATTCAAATTCATCATTGATCATTACATTGTGCATTCATAAGAATGTAGTACAAATGTCCTTTGATTCATATTTCCTGTTTCAATAAACATAATACATTGCAAATGAAAATAAAAAACTGAGGTATGGAATAGGGGTCCCATGCATTGCCTTGTGTTTTTCGCTGATAGCTCTGTCAGGTTTTCATCTGCATCTAGGTCACTCCCGAGTCTCCATCAGCATTCAGGTCCTTAGGGAAAATATCTACATGAAAGAAGGAAAAAGAACAAAGGTTAGATCCTGACGGATCTAAGCAATGTAAGAGAAAATTACATACATCAGCTATCTATTTCTATCTGCATATCAATCTAAAATAATAAATATAACAAGAAAACATAAACCAACAATCACTATAAGGTAGTGTTAAAGGGACGTGTTTTGAAACATGAAACCTTTCACTTCTAGTGTCTATTGTGGTGTATGTTTTCACTTCTGATCAGTCATGAATTTGAATAAAAGGGACTTAGTATGTTTCCAAACTGAGAAACCTTTTTCAGAATGTATTTCATATTGATATTACTTGAAAATTGACAATTTGTTTTGCAGATAACAGCTGACTAGTTTACATTTTCAGTCATTTTTCAAGATGCAGAACAAGCTGGTTTCCCATGCCGAGTTGCTACAGGAAGTTCCAGGTTGCCGATCTTCTAAAGAATCAATTACTTCATCAGATAGGGATGCTGATCACATAATTTTGAGAGTACATTTTTCAGAACTTTCAAATGATTTTAATACTAAATATTTTCAAGTGCTTCAAGATTGAATCATAATGTAAATGTTTACAAAATGTTATGACTGGCTGTCACAAACCCGTGTTCGAACCCTAATCATTAACATTTTGTCATTATTGACTATCACGAGCCTGTGCTCAAACTTCATTAACAGAATAATAAACATTTTCATCTGGTTCTACTTTATACTATAAGTTGACAAGTTCAGTATCAAAAGGAAATGTACAATAATCTGCTACAGGAGCTTCAATAATGCTAGTGTTATTTTCAGAATGCCAATAAGTCACATTCTTCAGTTCTTGTTAGAAATCAGAAAAGCAACTTCATATTTATAATTTCTAATAAGTGTCATATTAATTTCAAATGCTGGAATGTTGATCATAGTTCTGAATATGTTGAACTGAACTCAAAGTTCAAAAATGAAGTTCTTATGTGTGCCAGAGCAATAACAAGTTCATATTCATGTTCCTACTGGAACATAGTATGTAATGAAAGGAAATGACACTCTCTGTCATCATATTGTGTACCTCTCAGAAAGCATCACTGCATCTACAGTATATGTATTGTTACAAAGAAATGAAATACACTGTTTCATTCTAAAAACCGTAATTGTATTTGCAACATTTATGTGTTTTTCAAACAGTTGTTTCAACATATTTTGCAGAGAGAAGAAAACAAATTTTATGCTTTATTGTTCAGACAAAAATGAAACAAAGGGTTATAAGAAAATAACTGTTCAAACATGCAGAGAAGTTCATTGAATGAACAAAGAAATGACAGAGAAATCAACTTATCTGTAGATGCATGGTGTTTTCCTTCATAAACTCAAAGTGTAACTGCAGCAACTCGCAAGAAAAGTGTAAAGCTTATGACTAAAAGATGTCATAAAGCTCAAAATTTTGTGTACTTGCTACATCTTTCAGTCATAACCCTACATATTTAATGCTGAAGAAAATCCACATGGCAGTTGTTGTCACGAAGGAAAAATGCAATGGTGGTGGCTCCGTGTTACATAGCCAACTGGGGATAAGTCTGAAGCTGTGGCAGAGGATATCCCCAGTTCATAGTCAAGAGTTCATGGGCTTGACACCTCGGCCACAGCTCCAAACCATTCCAAGGTGGCCGTGGTCTCTCTTACAAATGCAGTGGTGGTACCAACAAACAGACAATAACTCCCCGAACCTTCAGATAGACTGCAGATTCAAAACCTGTGATGGAGATGAATTAAATTAAGTTACAAATCATTGTTCAGTGCCATATTTTATGGCACAACATCAGCAAAATCCCAGTATCAAAACAAAAAGACAAATGCAAACTTACAGTTGGGGCTCGAGTTTGAGCAATATGAGGATTAAAAGCCGCGGCCTTCACTGAAGAATGAAACTACAGTTGTATTGACTGTGTAAACATCGTTTTCACTCATAAACTTCAAGTTTTCTCCTTGCAACATGGCAATTTTCACAACTAAATTAACAGTTTCCACTTGCAACATGGCAGAAACACAGTAAAAACATAAAAACCCTAAAATGCAAATGAGGCCGACAAATGAAATGCATTGTATTTTACTAGCTATTGAGTTCCGTTGTCAGTAGAGTAAATGCAATGTTAGTGACAGTGCATTGACATTCTTTCAGAATTGCCACCTTAGTACTTTAAGTGCCAAAATAACTGCAAATCATCTCTTCGATGAAAATAGTCATGTCGATACAACACATCAAGATAAATTGCAGTTACTTCCCAATGATCGGCTGTGGTGTTTACAACTATGGTCGAGTCAAATACCGATAAGTTTTAAAGGAAAACTTTGCAAGGTGGAAAATCGGGTTTTAAAATTTTTTTTTTTTTCTCACATTCGAATCCCATGTGTTCAAACTAATGTAACCTCCATAAAGGTGATTAGGGTCATTCAAGTGGGGTGTTGTTAAACTTAGGGTGATTTAAGATGGTTTTAAAAAATCTTATGTTTTGGAGGGAAAGACTATTTGAATAAGCCATGTTGGCTATTTAGAGGGTTCGGTTTTCATTTTTGAAGGGAGTCAAATTGAGGGGAGGATTAGTATTAGTGAATTTTTGAATTCCTATTGCTAAAATCCATTTTTCTTTGTATTCCATGGTAGTTACATTTGTGTGATTCCATTGTTATGTAATAGAATTTTATCATTCCTTAACATGATTCTGGGATTCATGAATGTAGTTTTCACATAGACTTTTGGAGGAGAATACAATTGCCTTACATACACATATTTCGTGTTGTGATCATTGCTCAAATTTCCTGTTTTCAATTTTCTGCATGTAAGAGTAATGCTTTTTGCAAATATATACTAGTGAATTATAGCAATTCCTATTCTATATTGTAGAAATATAAGCCTTTTGTGGAAAGTGCATATTGTTAATGGGAGAAGTATTGCTTGTGGTGAAAACCCTAGTTATTCCCTTTCAATTAGCCTATGTATTGATCAGTGAATGATAATCTAAAGATCCATCAGAATCTGATAAGTATAAGTCAGTTTAAAGCCTCATAAAAAGTCTAAGTGTCCTTGGTGTATCACCTTTCTATTATGCAAGTTTAGTTACAAACCTCTTTTCTCCTTTTCCCAATTCAGTTTTCAATCAGGAAGTGATATACCATATTTTATAGGAACCGACCTAGAATCTGGAGATTTCTCTTCACTCATAGTCTACCCACAGCTAGGAGAGGTTTCCATGGTTAGGATGGAATTGTCATGTAGCCCTAATGCCTAAGTTAGGGTGACAATTCTAAGCCTGAACAATTTTTGGCACGCCCGGTGGGACCGTGGACTGCTTCTCAGTTCTGATTTAGGTTCTATGATTGCTCAGTGTGGATTTTAATGAGCAGAACTCCAACAAGAGAAAACAAGAAAGGATTTGTGTACTAGGAGTTACAGACAAGAAGAAGAGGAGGAAGATCATCCAAAGGTGGAAGAACATCATAAGATCCAAGAGGTGCATTGTTAAGTTCAAATTTTTCTTCATTTGATAATCCCATTTTGAAGATCAAGCTGTGAATTTAGAAGAAATTGAAGTAATTATTGAAGAAATTAGTATTCCTAAAGATCTAAGTATTCCTACTCATTCTGGATTAGAATTTCTGAGTATCAAGGATCTGTCTATAAATAATTCTGTCTTTGGAGCTTCTACAAGTGTTGCTACAGCAAATCCTCATAATTTGAAGACTTACCAAAGGAAGGCAGTTCAACATACTCACACTCCTATTGTACCTGCTATTCAACAACAAATACCACCAACAACAAGAATGGAAAGGAATCTTCCTTTTGTCCCTTTTGATCAAGGTAGTCCTCTCCACATTGAAAATCACAATAATATACCATTGGCTGCATTGAAAGGCTTGCCATATTTTACTAGGGAAGGTCAAGTGACAGCTATTGAGCACATCAGAGATATTGCATCCTTATGCAATGTCCATCATGTTACAGAAGAAGATGTGGCTATGAAGCTGTTGGCTGCATCACTTAAAGGTAAAGCTCTTGA
>MU226365.1:57332-68673 GCA_018584345.1 Thuja plicata | reverse complement strand
CAAGTGAAACATGAAGATTAACAAACATGATAAAGTGGATGACACTCTCATAGACATCATAGGTACTATAAAGAGATGCTAAAAGAAGCATAATGAGAAAAATATCCATACACCAAAAGAATTTCATGATGAAAAATGTAATAAATGCAAATTGTAATCTAAGATGTAAATCTAACACCAAAGAGAATGAGTTGTCTATCGCGGGTTCACCAAAATGTAATATATGAATTAGGGGGTTGATTATTAATATGTAAGGTGTTTAATTCCTTAACCCTACTTTACACTTAATTTAATTTTATTGATTGTGTATTGAAATTGTGATTAGGGAGAAGATAAGATGTTCCTCTTTTATCCTCAAATGCACAAATGGGAGATCCAAGTTGATCAACCCAAAGGAAGGGCTAATGCACATATGAATCAACTATTTGGAAAGGAGAATAATAAGAAGGATATCTTAAATTCTTTTAATTGATTAAATGAATATGTTTGATTATAGTAATTGAAAAGGATAGGAAGAAGAACCAACCTTACAAAATTGCAGATCAAAGAATGCTATTTTTTGAGGTCTATAGACTATTTCTGGAAAAAATGACAGTTGATCCCGAACCGGAATGCAGAGATGAAAAAAACCCAGAAATATTTTTCCATTTTGATGTCATCTTATGAAAAAGGTCGACCTTGACCCACAAATGTCAACCCTGACCCAATAATTTTGACCCTGACCTGCACAGGTCTGACAGAGAATTTGTTCACGCCGTCCGAAAGAAAGCCAAAAAGGGTATCCATATCTGGTCTCAAATATGCTATTCTAAACCCATACCTACAAGAAAAAGAGGATTGTTTGTGTGGGGGAGGAGTTTTCCTTAGTAAAACCGTTATTTAGGAATTAACCTTGAAATCAATAAAGTATAGAATGCTAGCAAGTAGTAGAATTGAATCTAACAATGAAGCTATGATATTCAATAGATATGTAATTGTAATTCAAATGTATGCAAGTATGAAAGTATGAAAGCATGGACTTTAGAAACCATAAAAATCCATGATTGTATGCTTGAAATCCACTTTGAAGAGAGGATGAATGAGTCTTGAGGATGCACAAAGGATCTTGAAGGAAGATCACACCACCATGATGGCTAGATCTAGGGTTTGAATGATGAATCTTGAATGTTTGCACCTAATCCCTTCAAAGGCTTGAGAGATTGAATTCTTGATCTTCAGTGGAGAACTTGAATGCTTGAGAAAAATAATTGAACACCTTGATAACTTGGAAATATGTAGAACAATGGATGCTTGAAACTTATCCTTTTATGCTCAATATCGCTTAGTATCACTTAGAGAAAATGAGAGGAGAAAAAATTCCTTTTATATGAAACTAGGGCACAATCTTCTAAGGAGGAAAAAATAGGATAATTAAATTCCAATTAGACCCATTCCCCTAGAAGAGGACCTATATTAAATATAATTTAGGAATCAACACTTCGGAACCTGAAACAACTGACCCAGAAGCGGGAAAATTGAATTTTGGATGACCCCCGGCAGCCGACAAGCTTCTAGTTTTGAAAGGGGGACCCTGGTCAGGGTCAAGATCAACCATGACCTAGGTTAGGGTCAAGTTAAACCTTGACCTAGGGGGTTAGAACCCCTGGAAAATATGCCAGGTGGGGGAGAAGGTGCCCGGAGAGGCCCAATCAGGGTCCTAAACAGGCATAGAAGCAGAGGATGATGCAGAAACATGAGGATGATATGATGGAGGCCAAAAACATCCCCTAAGGAGGGCTAAACGCTCTTAACATGGAAGTGATTCCATTTTAAGATGATACATTGATCAAAATAGAGTATAACATTAAAAATGAGAAAGCCCTACCTCATTCCAAATGCTGAAAAACCAGAATGAAGAGAAGATAATGGAGAAGACTTTAAACGTGCTGAAAATTTTAGAGAAGATGAAGATCTACGCTAAGAATCCAAAAAGCCTATCCTCATGATGATACAACAAGCCAATCTCCCACAACGATAAAAACACTAAAATCTCCAAAGAGGGTTTTGGGGCAAAACTCAAATTCTCCAAAACATAAAATGAAAAAGTCAAGTCTAAAAACTCACTTTTGCGTAATATAAGCACTTTTATAAAAGTGAGTTATAAATTAGAATATTAAGCCACTTAATAAAATAATTGGCTAAATCCCAAAACTAATTAAAACAATTCCATAAATTTGGAATTCAACTACGACAAATTAGCTAGAAAATAATTAAAAGAAAACCAAACATTAAAATTAAATAATTTCCGCGACAACTGTAGAACCCTAAATGCACAGACACGCTCACTGGTCAATTCATATAATGCATTATGAATCTAGATTTACCATAATAACTAGAGGTTTAATTAATAAAACAACATTACAAATACATCGCCCATACAGAGATGACATTGGCTCAACATGAACGACCAAGGTCACAATCTCTTGGTGCTATTGCTAGGGATATAGGTACACACTTGAATATTGTACTTAGGATGAATGTACCTAGTACCTGTTCAGTAAAAAAGAAAACATGAAGTGTAGATGATCATCATAAAAATTTCTGAAGCACAAACAAACACATAATCACGTTGAAGGAGAACGAGACATTGTGTAGATCTCACAAGTAGGTGACTACGATTCTGTCTCACTTCGTACTAGCACCAACATGAAAAATGCATAATGGTGGTGTATTAAAACATTACAACATATATATAATCATGTAATAATATATTTAATAATCATTTTCAGCTATCTGAGCATATATCTACTGAAGGTAAAAGACATATATCCACAACATAAATGCACCATAACAAGAAGTCCAATAACCTCCATTGAATACAAATATAATTATTGGTCCAAATCTGAATACAAAGTAAAATAGACATCATCATGAACATTGGATCAAAATATTACTTGACACCATAATCTAACATTTACAATAAGAAAAGATACATGGAACAAAATTAAGGTATGATAGTTAGCTACACCACTCAGTGTAGCCACTAGATCAATCACATGATTAATCAAGGAGTAACAATATTAGGTTACAATATGATAACTCCCAATCTAGATAGTATCTCAACAAGGTAAGAAATCATAGTTAGGTATCCACTGGCACAAACCTTAGTGAAACCATCAAATCACATCACAAGACAAATAGGCAGATAATAATCATAACCACATCAATAATCTCAAATTGAGCACAAGAACCACCTGAACTGGGTACATCTCAAATGCCAACATAACACCATCACAAAGGAATAATTAAAAAAAGACCAAGTGAACTCAACCAATCATAATGTGCAGAAATAAGGACCACCAATAGTAACATAACCAACATAAAGACATGAACAAGCTGTCAATGCAATAGCATAGATAAGATCATCTCAAACGTACAACCTCTCATGGGTCCAATATGATCATGAAGTACACACACATAAACCATCAAAGCCACATCTTCTAGGATGCATGCATAACACAAATGAGAGAGGTACTACATCATCCCCCCCAAGGACTAGACTTACTCCCAGAAGCCTGCAAGTCAAATCCAAAAGTGCACACCAAGTGTGAGATTGAAAGACTCAAAAATAAAAGAATAGCCATACAACTACTCCACGAGTCTCGCCAAATCAAACCAATTCCTTACAAGCCAGTTCCCATAAATGTTGAAAGGATCCATAGACACCAAAGAGCATCAACATTCCCTCTAGCTAAAACTAAACAAGAACTCAATACATGTTAGGAAAGACACATCTGTCATGACCTCAGCCCAAAAGAGGCATAACATAGTCTACTCTACCTTATCATAAGGTATATAACAACAAACAATGACCTCCAGGATCACTCCAAGATCAAAGCACCAAGAAATTACAAGTCAATAAATTGGGAATATCAGAGGAATCATCCAAAAATGTTAAAATAACGCCATCATGCCCATCTAGAGCATTCTTAAATCCAACCAGAATCTCCTTAACTCACCCAAGAATCTTAAAAGGTGAAGATTCCCTACCAAAATTATACTCTTTTGAGGGATACTACATCTGACTCAGGTGTAACATGGGATACAAATGTACAAGGTCACCTCTCAATCCCAAGAGAACTCTAAAAAAAGGTTCATTAGTGTACTCCTACTTAAAGGAACACTCAAGCACAACTAAACAACAAGCATAGGAGCAATATGTTTCTTCCAATGCTAAGAGCTCAACTATAGCTGAATACTAGGGTCACTTAACCCAATTAGACCATGGTCTTACCTTCAACAAGGTAGAAATGAATCCAAAGGGAGAACACCATCTTATAGTCAAATCCATAACCAAGCTCAGGATTGTAAGATACGTCCACCACTATTGTGTCCTGCTATCCTACAGCTAGGAATACCAGACTACTAGCGGCCCTCTTCCAACCGGATCTCCAACATGGAATCTTGCCAAGAAGGGGATAACTTAACCAATATAATATCATATATACATAACCATAATGAAGTATAACCATGTAAGTGTAAATATTGGGAAGGGAGTCTCTCTACCTCCACACTACGACAGTCTAAGAAGAGTTGGGGGAAAATCCTACAACCTAAGAAAACATCAAGAATAATCACCAACCCTAAAAGACAATAGCAATATGTCCAACACACCTCTACATCCATTCTAAATGAAGCAAGCACAAAAGTGGTGCATGGTCATCAAGACCCACAATATAGGTCAAAACTCATAGGAGGACTAAGTCACACCCAATTGTCCCAAATTAACCAATGCTAAGAAGGAAAATGATCTAGGTCTCCAAATCACATTGTGGAAGAAAAAAATCACAATGAGCCTGTATGCTAAAACCAAAGTAGGAATTAAAGCTCAACCAATACCACACAAGATACACTTGAACATTAACAAGAAATAACATTTATACCAAGTTTCCAATCGATGCACAAAAGAAGTTGCGGAAAATAACTATTCATTCTTTAACAATTACACATACCTCAATGACTATAATCTCTTTTAACATGATTTACATTTACTCATACATTGCACAATGTAGTTATGAACATTCATACTAAGGATATTTACAATCCAATGCATTTTAATTTAATTAACACTTGACAAGCACGTACATCATTAACAACTTGCTTTTATCTTCATGTACCACACAAGATTTTGTTGGAATTATATTGGAATGATGTACTAAGAGGGGAGGCGTGAATCAGTACCTCTAAAAATTTTCTTGGTTATCCCATTAACCCTTATTCATCAGTTTGTAAATTATCTTATCTAGCTGTTCATCTTTCATGTATATACAATCATAGAAGAAACATTCATGAAAATAGATAACACATGACACAAGATATGATATTGTAAAAAACTCCTGTTAGGAAGTAAAAAATGTGGTGGGGATTGTTACCCACAAGAATTCACTATCTGCAAATAAGAAGGGGCCAGTTAAGGCTTACAATTGGTCACTTCTGATGACCTACCCTATTAGGAGTATTACAGTGGAGACCTGTTAAGATCTACTTCGTTTGAAGCTTTAGCAACACTGTTAAGTGTGCAATCTGTTAAGAGATTTGTAAAGAATGGTTAAGTACACCTTCTACAAAAGGATTTTAGATGTGATGCACTTGTTAGAATGAAACTACATAATTCTTTGAGCTAATGATGTATGTAATCTCCAATTGCTGATAATAGATCCAATAAAGCTTCTTATGTATGAGTATCATCTTTCCATGATATAATACCTTTGTCTGCTCGTCGATAGCCTCTATGTGTTCTTGATAACTAGTGTGATCTGTTTCTAAACTTTGTATGATTTCTTCCTTTTGATCCTTAGATGCTCTTCATGGCTATCAATAATAATGAATTCATAATTCACAATTGATTGAACATCTATTTATACTAGATTTTAGCTCAATTCTTGATTCATGCTTTCACAAGTTAACTCTAGATCCAAGGTTTACAACTTGACCTTAATCTTTAGTTAGATATGTTTTAGATCAGTTAGGATGCTTTAAAACATTTACATTATGCTTTCTTGACCCTCAAGTAATGATTTAAAACAAATTAAAACTCTATAAATAGAATTAAAATGCTTTATCTGACGTGTAAAACTTAGATCCACTATTTGCGGGTTCTCTAACTAACTGTCGGTTTTCTTTGCCATCGGTGTTCCTTTCTTGAACTGGTCATCGGGTATGCCTTTTCTGTACTTTGTTGATTTTGTTCTCAAAACTATGTTGTTGGTGATTATCTTGTTTACTTTGTCGGTGTCAATCACTTGTCAGTGTTCGTCGGTCAATTCCATACTTAGCATTTTCTCGTGACTTTTTTTTCTGTCAAGTATGCTTGCTATCTGCCGGTTATGCTTGTAGTCTGCCGGTTATGATTGTATCGATGATCTTTGTCAATGTTTTTCACTAAGTGTACTAATGGAAAAATAATGTCATCAATCTCCCCCTTTGACATTAGTATCAAAAACATGATATGTGCAACATACTGAATGTATTAGTATGTACACCTGTGTATACTCCTTCCTTAGTCATTTGAATGACTTCCCCTATGTATATGATGATAAGTGTAAGTATATATACATTTCCTTATGTACTCTTTTTTTTTGATATATTCTACATAAATGGCTTTACATATCTGTTCCTTCTGTACATACAATATACATTTCCTTTCTATTCCTCCTTTTTTGATAATAAAGGCAAAAGTACTTACATCTTGTCAAAAAGGTGGGAATGTGAGGACTTGATCTCCTCTGTCATCTTTTCCCATTTATCCTTCAGCATTTCTAGAGCCATGTGCTCAAGTGATATCCTTACGTGTATATCATAGATGTTGTCTACTACAAACATCTCTGGGGTTGAAATTAAGTTTTTGGCTTCAGAAATATGGTGTTGTAGAATAGTAAGATTAGGCAAGATGTGTGCCTATAGTTTGGTAATCTCACCTCGTAGTTATGTTTCAGCATCCCATATTTCTTTCCTCATCTTGTTAGCCTCAATGACCTTGTCATGATGTGCCTTGATACTATCTGCATTTGAGGTTAGGCTTTGTGCACTTGTTGTGACATTAGAATCTATTTCTGCTAACTTGTCACTATTTTGTTTTGTAAACTTTTCAAGCGTGCACATCTTTTGAACTAAGGTAATTGCCTCAACAATCATTGGCTCTAATTGATCAGTTAGTTCAGAGAGATTTACCTTATTCACTGCTACTTCTTGGCTGATCTTATCAATTAACTTGAATTGATACTTTTTCTCTACTTGTTCTTCCATATCTTGTTCTAAATCTATATTCTGATCTGTGATGGCATCGGTAAGAACAACAATATGCTCCTTAACTATAGAATTTGGTTCAAATTTCACCTTAGGAACAAGTTGTTGGAGGATGTCTCTTGCGTTGTCAAGTGCCATTGTTTCCCTGTGTTCCTATATCATTTTCTTCTGAATGGCTTTTCTTTGGCATATCACTCCAAACTCTTGAAGTTTATCACTATCCAAAGTAGTAATATCCCAGTTTGGGACTTCTATTACTTCATCCATTGTAATAGCCAAGATGTCTTTCTTCAATGCTTTCTTCTTCTTCTTCTTTGGCTGGGTGGCAGATTGATGTACTACCATTTGTAATTGTTGAGATTGGGTTGACTTGGTAGGTGAGGGTCAAGAAGATTAGGCATCCTTTTGTTTCTATTCTGATTCCACTAGCTGGTTTTGTGAAGACGTATCCTCATTGGCCTTAGGTTTATCAATAGATATATTTTCTTTTTGTTGTGTGCCTTCATCCTACTTGACTTCTTCAATCTTATCTTTTTCTTCAACCTTTCTCAATGTATCATTAGTTTTGTTATCTGCATCTTTGTTTTGATCATTTGATACTTCTTGCTGATTGTCAGTTACATCTTTCATTTGTGTCTCTGTATACTTTTGAGTGTTGGATGCATCTTTGTTTTCATCAGTACCCATATCCTTGGGTAAATCATCATCTTTCTTAGATGATTTATCTTGACTTGATTGAATATCAATATTATCTATTAATATATTCATGTTTTTTGGTGTATTGACTGTTGCAGTGTCAATAGTTGAATCCTATCCGTCGGTATTTCCGTTTGCAATATTCATGTCTTCATCTTTTTGTATTCCTACTGTAGGGTCTTTTCTTGTAGTGTCATTGAAAATGTTTTCTAACCATGATTCATCATTTATATCATCATCTAAGTTACCTTTTATTGTTAACTCTTCTTTGGTAACTTCTTCATCCTCTAAATTGATGTGAATTGGACTTGCTGGTACTTGATTTTCCTCACTATTTTTAGGCCATTCTTCATCTATAATATCAAACTGTTTCTAGCTAGTTATTTTAACTTCTTCACTATCTAACTCAGCTGTTGAGTTGTCTCTCTGAGTGAAAATTTCCTTCTCATAACTGCTCTCCTCAGCAGGATTGAGTATCTTGCTCCATTTATCATGAGCTTCTTGTTTTAGCTCTATAAAATTCTCTTCCATAAATTTGTAGGGTCTCATTTTGGGTAAGAAAATTTTCTCATATTTCTCCATGATTTCATTTATTTATTTCCTTTTTGATTCAGGAGGCATAAAAGAAACAAGTATTCTTTCTCTTATCCTTTTCTCCTCATGGAGTGCAAATGTGAACATAGAAGATAGTCTAATCAACAGTTCTTGAGGTACATCATGTGTAGTGAATTGAAGTGGGACATAATAGTGTCTGCACATTTTAGCTATAATTACATATTCAATTTTATTTTGTTCTACAGAATCCCATCTCAACCATTTCCTAATCTTAGGATGTCCAATAGATGATACTTCAGAAATGTACTTACAAATTTCATCAATGTTTTCAGTAGTTGATGTCAGCTTTGTTGTTTCCTTTGCTTGTTCAATTGCAGTGTCAGGCTCATCCATAGCTGAGTCCTCTATATCCTCATTTGTTTGAACAAATTTCCTCCTTTTGGTAGGTTTCCTAACTGGTTGTTTTCCCTTTGACATGTCAGGTTTCCTTTTATACACCTTTCCTTTTACCATGGGAGTAGGAGTTGAATCCTTTGCTATCTGACTCCTTGTTCTTGACTTCTTAGGTGGAGGAGGAGGTGGTGAATCAGATTGTTCTTCCTTTGATTAATTCTCTTCTGCTATATCACTGATGGGTAACTCATCCTCAGTGATTTCCTCCTTGCCCTCTTGTTCCTCTTCACCTTCCTTTTCTTCTTCACCTTTAGAAGACATATTCAATTTCTTTTTCAAATTCTTCACCATTCTTCCTGACTGTTTTATAGCCTTCTTGATAAGAAGATCTATTTTAATCTTCTGTTTGGCCTCTTCATAGGTGCCAAATCTTTGTTGCTTTTTTTCCACTGGTTCATTGAGTAGTGCCTGAATACACTCATTAGCTAGTCCTACTTTGATTTCATATTCTAACCATGTAAGCCATGACTTCCTAGGTACTATAGCTTAGATGTACATGAAATCAGTATCTACCATGAAACATATATTCTCTTTGTGTTCCTCTATCAAATTTTCAGGAATCCTTGTTCTTGATTGCAACATTTCCTTAATGGTTTTGAAATACTCATGCATCACATTATCAAAATCTATTCCTAGTGATTCTATGAATTCACCTATCTGAATTGTTATAGGTCTGATTGTGTCCCATACAACTTTTCCTATTGAAGGAAAGTATTCTTCAAAGTAAAAGAATATGCACATTATGAGGGAGCCAAACTTACAAGTGTTTGTTCTTGAAGATCTTATAGTACACATGTTCTCCTCCAGTTGATGTAATAGGATCTCTGCAAGATCCATCTTCTTTCCCTGTTTGATGATCTTGTATGCTATGCTCATAGAAGTAATTGATATGCTATTCATTTTTCTCCCTTGGAATATTTTATATCCAACAACACATGCTCCAAACTTCAGCTCTACGTTGGTAATAGTGTTGACCTTAAGTGCTCTTTTGTCTGATTTAGCACCAGTTAGTTTTTTAACTTCCACCAGGGATGGGTGCTTGTGAGCTTGTGGTTTCTTCTACTGATGTGTTTGAAGCTTTGCTTTTTGATGATTCTACTGTATCAAAGTAATATTATATTTCTAATTCTTTGTAGTCTCGGGTATCCTTTCTTTCTAATTGTCGGTAACCTTGTAATCTTTGTTATCACCTCTGTCAGATTTCTTATCAAAAGTTCTGTCATCACTTTTGTCATCTTTTCTTCTGTTAGGAAATCTTGCAGCAAAGCATCCAATCTCTTTACAATTAAAGCAAAGTTTAACACTTTTAAATATTATAATGGTGGTACAGTAAGAATGGGAAATGATACACCTTGTCCAGTTGAAGGTAAAGGAAAAATAATGCTGAATAACCTAATTAAATGTGAAAATGCTTATTGGGTAAAAGGATTGAATTATAATCTGTTGAGTGTTTCTCAGCTAAATAATTCAGGTCATAGAGTAGTATTTGAAAACAAGAAGGCAAAGATCTTCAATGAATCAGGAAAACTGATTGGTACCGATGAACAGACAAAAGGTAACTTATTCTATATGAATGATACTAATCCCACTTGCTTAATGACTAGAAATGAAGACATATGGTTGTGGCACAAAAGATTGTGTCATGTGAATTTTGACAACATGATGAAAATAAGCAGAAAAAGAAGTGTAAGAGGCTTACCGACGATGACAAAGCCAGACAACATCATGTGCAAAAATTATCAAAAAGGTAAAATGACAAAGTCTAGTTTCAAAAGCAAAACCCATACATCTAATGATATTCTAGAATTAGTCCATACTGATTTATGTGGATCTATGAGAGGAAAGAGTTATTATGGAGATATATATTTTATTCTCTTTGTTGATGATTACTCTAGAATGATGACAGTCATATTTCTAAAAGAAAAATCTGAAGCATTAAAGATGTTTAAATGGTATAAGGCTATGGTAGAAAAAAAAAGTGGTAAGGATCTAAAATGTTTAAGGTCAGATAGAGGAGGAGAATTCATATCAGATGAATTCACTAATTTCTGTAATGAGCATGGTATAAAAAGATTGGTTTTTGCACCAAGAAAACCACAACAAAATGGGATTGCTGAGAGAAGAAATAGATCAATAGTTGATTGTGCAAGAACACTAATGATAGAGAAGGACATCACCCAAATATTCTAGAGGGAAGCTATCAGCACTGCTGTTTATACACTTAATAGAGTATAATTGAAGAAGGACACAAAGAAGACTCCTTATGAGCTATGGTATGGTAAAACACCCAATGTAAGTTACTTCAAAATATTTGGTAGTCAATGTTATGTCTTAAAGGATGATAGAAATGGAA
>MU226365.1:0-55170 GCA_018584345.1 Thuja plicata | reverse complement strand
CATTGTTGTCAAAGGGAGAGAATGTATCCATATTATCACAAGAAATTATTCATTATCAGATTACTCCAAACAAGGAGAGATCATATCCATAGGGAGAGAATTTGTATGAAGAAATCATATACAAAGGAAGAGTTTCTGACAAAAGACAAAGACATCAAAGAAGAAGAACAGTCAAAAGAGAGAAATTGACACAACAAGATAACATAACACATCAGAAGAAGACACATAGAAAGCTGCAAGAATCAAATCTAAGCTAACACAGAGCTTACCGACAGTCAGACATTTTTATTGGTTATCAAAACAAAGTGTTTGGTAATTTGATGAATTTCAACAATTGTATTTCATATTGTATTAGAAATAGTATAGTGTGATAATAAAGTATGTTTCCATGAATGCCAAAGGGAGAGATTGATGACATGTAACTGATTGAATGTTTGATAATGTTAAGTTGAAGATGATGCAAGACATTAAATCAGTTAATGGTTTGTATTGTCATTGATGTTAACTTGATATCATCTGTACAGTCATGTATACCACACCAAAGACTTCAGAGAATCAATGGAACAAAGATTATGCTTTCAGCAATGCATAAAAGTCAAGTATTCACTGAGTGACAGACAACACCGACGGAGTGTACACCATCGGTAAAGGAAAAGAAAAATTCACAGTGATGCCTAACGAGCATAAGACAATGTTTCCCAATGAAGAAAAATCCCATGATGCCCGATGGATGAAGATCCCAAAGCTAACTAGAGTTACACCGACAGAACTGGCAGTTGTTACCGATGACTAACTGCAGAGTTGACTGACAGAACAAAGAGTTCAGAAAATGACAAAATATCTAGCTGGAAGAGCTTAAGGATAGAATTAATTGGTTGCTTTATTTTTTTTATTCGCCCAGAGTTAAGTAATTGATTTAAATAAGATTTGTATAGTTGGAAAGAAGATAACTATGAGATAAATCAGGAGTTAAAGCCATAAATCAGATTGGCTGGATTGTTTTTCATGCCAAGAATCAAGAATCAAGAATCAAGAAGTAAGGAACATCATGTCTATATAAGAGACAAGAATAATTCATTTTCAGAATCACAATAAATCAAATACATAGAAGGGGAGTGAATAGAAAGAGGATGTTGAAGAGAAACTAGTGAAGGATAACTTCATACAGTCCTGATCAATCAAGCTAAAGGAGAGCTAAAGAATTCTGCAGATACTGACGGATAGTGAAACACAAAATCACAGAGTAGAAAGTGTGGAGCATAAAGAATTGAATTGATACAATGATTAGAGAGGCATTGTACTTAAATAGATCTAAAAATCTACAATTCAAGTTGCATTAGAAACAGGTCATAATGTTTCAGTTTAACCATTGAAGCATCAAGTCTCTTAATAGAGCAGGACTTAACCATCTTCTATAATTGAGGTATATCCTAACAGATTGCCAAAAAGGTTAATTCATGAAAGTAGCATTGAATTTGCATAAAGCCTATTGAAAACCTAAGAAGAAGGTTGATTCAAGGATGGTAGAAATATTTTCCTAAAGCCTATTGACAGTCTAAGAAGGAGGCTAATTTAAGGATGGTAGCAAAATAGATGCCAGATACTAAGTGACAACCTCTATGTATAAAATCCTCTAACAAGGTCACACTTAATAGTATGTTTGTAACCTTTAACAGGGTTGGCTCCTAACAGGGCTCACTTCAGAAGAGTGAAAATTTGGGGTACTGATCCCAGTGGTTTTTCCCTTAACAGGATTTCCACATTAAAATCCATGTGTTATGTGTGTATGGTTTATTACTTTATTGTTTTAAATTTCACATATGCATTTCTGGATTGATTGGTATACTCTGCATATTTACTAAGTATCAATAAATAGTTTTACTGCTTATCAGTTATCAAGGAGAATAAGGATAGACAAGGTAAACCGATAGACAATTAATTATTATAAGTATTTCACGTCATGCATCTTGTAGGGACTTAATAATCTGAGGTGTATTTATTGGTGGTTAAACATTAAAGGGTAAATTTTTGAGGCCACTGATTCACCCCCCCTCTCAGTTATTACTAACAGATTTTTCTCATAATTAAAATAAAAATACATTTTCATTAACATCTTAACAGCTACTCAACACACCCACAATAGTGTGTTCTCTGTGATGTTCTACCTTGCACATACTATCAGAGGTTCGCTTTGAATATGATAGAGTCACAAAACACAAAACTAGGCAGCAATAGAAAACATTCAAAATAGTCACCACAAAACAAAAAGGAGAAAACCCAAATGGGGGAATTATCAATTCCAATAGTAAATCCCAAAAATGTGCATATTTCAACAATAAATCAAATGTGACAACTGTCACAAAGAGATAGGTAGAGAATTTTTTGTTGACTAGTCCAAGCAAGGAAAATACCAAAATGATGCTAGCCCACACAACACGTGGAAATATCCACCAAGAAAATAAAATAAGACACCAATTGTAAAATACATTCACAAGACATGATGACTGAAATCATTCACACAAGAGGGAGTAACTTCCACACGGTACTGAGGAATACATTATCCCAATAATGTTAGAGAACCCACACACCTCAAACAATGAATCATCAAAGGTCTCAATCATATTCTTAACTATAAATTTTATAAATACAATAGTATTATGTCCTAATACAATTTATTTATTCCTTTCCATGCAATGCAACCTTTCAATTATGAAGGGTCTAAGAAAATGAGGGTCAAAAGAATAACTCTAACCATATGCTGAATGCACAACACAATTCCTCTGAGTAAGCAACACAACATGCACAAGGGTGATTATGCCACACAAATAAGTACATTGGGGTCAAAAGATCAGACTCAATCTCTCAAAGGGGTGCTCAACATGCTCAAACAAGAGGGGTTACATAATACTGGCTCAAGAAATGGTTGGTCAACAACCACAAAGGTTCTTCCCACAACAAGGTATGCACAACTTGCACCACAAGTCATCAAACTGGTTAAAACAACATGACAACACCCAATTATCAAGGGTATAGTAGCAATCTCAACCTCTCATCAGGGTTAGATAATTTTTACTATCACAGTGGCCTTAATTCACTCAAAGAGAGGTAAATCAAAGGTCACAAAGCACAAAATTCTAGGTTCACATGATTACATTGAACAAGCAATATCAGCAGATGCTTCCCAACCACAAAACTCTTCCAAAAGTATTAATAATCAAGCAATTCGGGGACATAATTCATTAACCCAAATGATTTATTATGATAAATAATTTCATTCCTTATTACCAAATCATATCTCTTCAATAACTACCATGATACATAAACATTGCCCTACGAGAGGAATGCATAATAATGCAAGAAATAATATGTCACATATAACTAACATGAATTATTTAAATTACCTTCTCATTAAGTAATAAACATAAGAATACAATGCACATTACTCTAAAAAGGGATTAAAATAATAGGCACTCATGTCCAACCATGGAAACCAAACAATAAATCCAACTAAGGGATCACATACGCAATTAAGCCACACAAGGGCATATTAAATCCTACAACAGTCCAAGGTCAACATACACACATTATATATCACACTATAACAAAAGATAACACAACCACCACTCCAAGACATTGATGCTCATAGACTGCACAAGGGTCACCAATCACTCACAACCCAAGAGAAACTCACAAAACTATGGTCTAAAGTACTCAATAGAGGTACTCATATCGGGGTATCATCCATCCCTAAAAGGCACATGATTTACAAGGTACTCTTCCTCCCACAAATGTTACTTGCATCAGTTCTTCAAGAACACTCAAGAATGCCAAGCCTAGGCACCCAAGCAACAAGCTACCACTACTCGCAACACTACTCATGTGCGCTCAGGCACCAAAAAGAACAACTAAGTGGGAAATATATACCAAGAGATCCCATCATATGAACATGGGATCTGATACTAGATGTAATGCCCCACTCAAGAATCCTTGGAAACAAGGATAAACCCAAAACTAAGGTAACATTTTTTTTCAAAAAGTAAATACATAATGAAAATCATAGTGCAAAGTGGAAGTCTAAAACAACACCAAGAACTCCCAAGCATGAACCAACACCAACATACATTACCAACTACATGATTAACATACAAGGTTCATCCAATTACTATGTTATTCCATAACAATTCTTTTTAAGCCCAAAGTAATATTCCTACCATGGTTAAATCATACAAGTTCATTTACCAAATTAAATTTCAAAGATGTCCATGGATTACATTCACTTACACCAAAAAAATATGATACTCAAACTGTTTCAATTTGGGAAGCTATAACATCAAAAAGGGTATCCGGAAAACTATCTTGCATCCTCTGGTTGAGGATGAAAATGCCCTTTGTTCGTGAAATGACAAAACATGGAAGAAAGGCAGCAGAATATCGTACGAAAAAGCACTTTTCTCATACAAAAAAGCCCTTCCAAAACAAAAAAAGACTAGGTATGAAATGAAAATACACCCCTTCCCATACGACAAAGTATACTTTGTCATACGACAATGCACTGGAATTTGTCTAGACTCTATTCTGAAAGCCATAACCTTTGCATCTAGAGTATGATTGAATCTATTCAAAATGCGTCAGAAAGGTCTTGAAGAGATATAAGACATAAAGGACCTAAAACAATCTTATGACATCCACATATTTCTTTTCATACACTTGAATTAAGTGCAATCCAAAAGTAGGTAATCGTTGATGCCAAAACTTGCAACGAACAGTCTCCTCAATCCAAAGACTAGATAGACTTGCCTACACCAACATACAACATAAAATACAAGCTATCTCCACACCGAGGAGTACCAGATTCACCCATATCGAGGCTATGGACAATCGATACATCATCAACATAAATACAACATTAAAGAAGGGATAAGCATCTAGATCATCTACCACCATAACATCATATTATTGCAATCAAATACATAATAATAAGAGTACACATCAAGTACATAAACATGAGCATAAAGTAATTGCATAAATCAATAAAAGTAACCCAAAGAAGTAAATGAGTAGTAAGCTCAAATCTTGTAGCTAGAGGAAGATCAAATCTGTACTCCTATCCCCAACAGTGGTATAGGATTGCAACACCACCCAACCATGTGGTACCTGTAGGCCCACCCCACCGTGCTCATGGAGATAATAACCTGACCATAAGTACATAACACACAACAACACAAGAGGATACACACATGACAACCAATGCATGGATCAAGGTACACATATGAAAATGAATGTAAATGTAGTATTCCAGGTCACTACTCATAACACATTAAGGATACTATGTAGGGACTCTAGTGGATTGTTATAGCTTGGCTTGTAGTAGCCCAAACGGTATGTGGTATGGTAACTCAACTCCCTCAGGAGGCCTTGTACTGTGTCCTTGTACTAGCTTGTGCACGAGACTGGCTCCCATCAGACACTGAACCCCACCCTTAGTACTCCCATGTGACATATGGTATGGTAACTCTACTCCCTCGGGAGGCCACATACCATAAAGGTGAAACTGATACCTTTTTATTAAGTTTTATTACCCACACATTTATTTGGTTATCACTTTATTAGAACTTCTACACATTACCTTATCAGCCACTTATGGGCTGAGATAACTGTGAGAAGACACTCCACACCTCTACCCATACATACCCTTTCTTTCCATACGACGAGGGCCAAAAGACAATGCAATTTCCCAACCCAACCCCCAAATGATAAAACACTCAACTGGCCTATATCTAGGAGTTTGGATCTCGCAAGGTCCAACATAACCACCCTCACATGCATGTGGTGAACACAACCAATACCACGTAACAATGGAATAACAATATGTAAGGGGCTAGATCTGGGAAATGCAATAAGAATGAATAACAAACCTCACTCGGGAAAATACATCCGAGTGGAAACCAAAATGATAAAAAAAATGAAACATAGCTCAATTTTCCACTTGCCAAGAGCACAAATCACAATATAATCCATAATTCATATTTTTAGAATATGAGGATGGCACACAATTCCCAAAATAACCATTCACTCAAAAATTCCAGCAAACCGACAACAAGGCAAAATCCACACATTAAACTTGACGGAGCACTTTCAGATCAGGATACAAAAATATTGGGAATTTCATCTATCCATTCCAACTCCACAATCCTACTCCTTGTAGCAAAGGCTACCAAAAACATAATTTAAAACATGCCAACAAGTCAACATGCAAGAACTCGATGACATGCAAAACGAAGCGACACCAAAAACACTCAGAATTAAAACTCCTCAGAATTCAATGAAATAAAAAAACCCACTCCTAAAACATGCCCAAACTACCAAAAATCAAATAAAATTCAAGTTCCAGGAACACATAAAAATTCCGGCAGCATAACTAGATAAAAACTTCAAATCCAAAAATATGGAAAAAAGAAATGCTCATGCCCGCCCAACCGGGTTATGGAAATGCATAAAAATGGAGGGGAACACTATTTATCAACCCCCAAACATGTAGAAATAAAAATAGAGTAGAACATTAAAATGAGAAATCCCTACCTCATTCCAAATGCTCAAAAACTGGAATGAAGAAAGAAAATGGAGAAGACTTCAAACAGGCTAAAAATATTAGAGAAGATGGAGATCCACGCTATGAATCCAATGAGCCTATCCTCACAATGATCCAACAAGACAATCTCCCACAATGAGAAAAACACTAAAATCTCCAAAGAGGGTTTTGGAGCAAAACTCAAATTCTCATAAACATAAAATGAAAAAGTCAAGTCTAAAAACTCACTTTTGCCTAATATAAGCACTTTTATAAAAGTGACTTATAAATTAGAATATTAAGCCACTTAATAATCTGATTGACTAAATCCCAAAACTAATTAAAACAATTCAAGAAATTTGGAATTTAACTACGACAAATTAGCTAGAAAATAATTAAAATAAAACCAAACATTAAAATTAAATAATTTCTGTGACAACTGCGGAACCCTAAATGCATAGACACGCTCATTAGTCAATTCACATAATGCATTATGACTCTGGATTTACCATAATAACCAAAGGCTTAATTAATAAAACAACATTATAGACACGTCACCCATACAAGGAGGACATTGGCTCAACATGAACGACCAAGGTCACTATCTCCTGGTGCCATTGCTGGGGATATAGGTACACACTCAAATCCTGTAGTCAGGATGAATGTACCTGGTACCTGTTCAGTAAACAATAAAACATCAAGTATAGATTCTCATCTTAAAAATAGCCAAAGCACAAATGAACACATAATCACATTGAAGGAAAATAAGACATCGTGTAGATATCGCAAGCAAGGGACTACGATTCTGTCTCACTTCGTACTAGCACCAACAAGCAAAATGCATAACGGTGGTTCAATACAACATCACAACATATATATAATCACGTAATAACACATTTAATAGTCATTTTCAGATATCTGAGCATATGTCTACTATAGGTAAAATACATATATCCACAACATAAATGCACCATAACAAGAAGTCCAATAACCTCCATTGTATACAAATATAATTCTTGACTGAAATTTGAATACAAAGTAAACCAGACATCATCATGAACAATCAGCTACACCACTTAGTGCAACCACTAGATGAATCACATGATTAATAAAGGAGTAACAACATTAGGGTACAATATGATAACTCCCAATATAGATAGTATCTCAACAAGGTAATAAATCATAGTTATCTAACCATTGGAACATACCTGAGTGAAACCATCAACTCACATCACAAGACAAATAGGTAGATAAAAATCATAACCACATCAATAATCTCAAATTGAGCACAAGAACCACCTGAACTAGGTGCATTTCAAATGCCAACATAAAACCATCACAAAGGAATAAGTACCGAAACACTAGGTCGTATCAACCAATCACAAGGTACAGAAATAAGGACCACCAATAGTGACACAACCAACATAAAGACATGAAAAATATGTCAACACAATAACATATATAAGATAATATTGAAGGTACAACCTCTCACAGGTCCAATATGATCATGAAATGTACACACGTAAACCATCAAAGCCACATCCTCCAGGATGACATGCATAACACAAATGGGAGAGGCACTACACCTATACTCGAAAGGTGTAAATTTTGAGGTAAATTTGCGGGATTCAAGAGGTGTTAAGTGGTTTAGGGAAAAATGGAAAGGTAAGTGAGAAAATTGATCATAAATGAACCCAAATCTTGAAATTACCAAAATGGGGCCCAAGAGGGAAATTACACATAAAAATTAGAGCCAACTTAGATCTTGGAGCAAGATTGTAGGGGAAGGTAGGACCTTGATTTAAATTATGTATGGAATTATGTGCAATGTTAGGTCCTAACATAAGGAACACACTAAAGTGAGCTAAAGTGGTCCCAAAATGAACACAAAAGTAAGTGCTTACTTTTTAGGTTATACACATACCTATATTATTACTGATATGTATTACTTTACTAGGTGGGTAGAAGCAATTCCTCTTCGTTCCACTATGGTTGATTTGATTTATAATTTCCTCTTATACAACATCATTGCTCAATTTGGTGTTCTGTCCACAATAATATATAATAATGGTACTCCTTTTAAAAATAAGGAAGTAACATTTTTTTTGACAAATATCGCATCAAACAAAATTTTTCTACTCCTTATTACCCTCAATCTAATGGTCAAGCTCATGCATCTAACAAGATAATTGAGAAAATTCTTAGGAAAACTCTCAACAAACATGCTAAGGATTGGTATACTCAATTGACCTATGCTTTATGGGCTTATAGGAAAAGTGTTCGTATTGTGATGGGAACAACTCCTTACAATTTAGTTTATGACACAAATACAATCATACCTTTGGAGTTGGAAATACTTTCACTAAGGGTTTCCCTTAATGACATCATTGACAATGAAACTTTTAGAGAACAATGCCTTCAACAAATTGAAATTTTGGATGAGCAACGAATTAATGCCCTTGAACATATTCAAGCATATCACAAATCCTTAAAGAAGTAGTATAATAACAAGATGATTGAATGATCTTTCTTGGTTGGAGATTTGGTTCTTTATGAGAATTAGTGCAACGTTAATTCTCTACCTAAAGAAAGAGGAAAATTCAGTCCTTATTGGATTGGCCCATACATAATAGCATAAGTTTATAGTTCTGGAACATATAAGATAGATGACATGGATGGTATACCCTTTAGGGACCCCATAAATGCCATGCATTTACGTCGATATTATGCCCGACTCTTGCTTTCCTTCTCTTTCTCCCTTTCTCCCTTTTTCATTTTCTTCTTCTAGGCTTCAAGTGTGTTGGATCTTTGTATGAGGGCATATGTGTTTGTATTTTAAGATTTATATTTTCTATTTTCATGTATTACTTCATTATTGACAAAATTGTATGTGTTTTTTTCTTGAATTTGTGTAATATGTCAATCATTTGGTTAGGATATTACTTAGAAGATACTTGCACACTTCTTCCTTTCACATTTTATATTTAAATAGATTGGTGTTTAGTTAATATTATTAGCTAGAATATATGTTCATCTATCTACATAAGCATGTTACATACCCATAGTTACATTTAATTAAAATCTAGGTTTTTTATTAAATCACATGTATATCATTCTTAATCTTTATGATATTAATTTTGAACTCAATTAGAATGAAATTACAATTAAAAATATACATAAGTATCATAGATCCATATATATCAAAATATTTACTACATAGTTAGCACTATTCAAAATGTGCCCTATATCCCAAAACATATAATAAAGGATATCAAATAAATTTTCATACATTGGATGATGACTCCCTGATCCCTTAGTTCCATAGCAAGAAGATGGTATTCGTGGCTTGGATGATGGTCTATGGGATGCCATGGAGTGTGAATGGCTCCTCGATGCACTCCACAGCTCATATAATTGAATTACTCATAGCTCTTGTAGCTCATGCCGGGTCTCTACCAAATCCCACTGGAGTCACTCTCTCTTCCTTCACTGACTGCATTTCTACATCTATCGATTCAAAAAGATCCTTATGTCGCCTAGGGTCTCATTGAGATCCATACCTAATCTGTAAATATGAAGGGATCCATAATGCCAGGGAAATGTCTCTCACAACTTCACCAACAAAATGTATCCATTTCAACTACAATATACAATAATAACATTAATAATATGACACAATATATACATATACCTTATTTACATATAAAAATTTAATCTTCCCTACCTGGATGTCCCTCTAAATACTCAGGATTGTTAGTAGCTAGAACATGTGGGGATTTACCCTGGGATGCTACTCGGGGTATGGACTCACTGCAATCTCTATTGTCTTAGTAGGTAACCTCCCTTGAGAGTGGTCTCTCTAACGAGGCTCTCAATGGTTGCCTCCTAGACTAGGTAATATTCATCTCCTCTATTGCCTCCTCCCCAGCCGCTCTTTGGTCCTCTCCTATAAGTGCCTCATCTAAAATGGATTAGGGATTCTCATCCTCTCCCTTCTCATCTTCTTCATCCTCTTCATCCTCCTCATCTCTGACTCCTCTATGCTTTGGTATGTGGCATATCCTTGGTTCTCCTGTGGGGTAGTCTCTTGGAAGAATGAGTGTATCCTTGTGCACGTTGGTGTATCTAAGATAATCTCTCAACACGCCTACATATGAAACATTGTGTTATATGGATCTATATCTCCCCTCCCATGCCTCTGAATCTATAAGCTCTATATATCAGGTGTGGGTCTTGGTATGATGCCATGCCTCTGAATAAATTTCTGCCCATGTGAGTAGATTGAAACTGGTTGAGGGGCACTCTGTGGGAAGCCAAACTGTCTCCTCAATGTGTCATAAGAGAGAGGATCTATGATATAACTATTTATTCCCTCCAATAATCTCTCTCTAAACACATCTCATATTATGGCTTGTTTATATCTAGGATGGCATTAGTCTTTATGGTCTCCATATGATATCAGTTTCTTGCAGCCGATTGATGGTAACTCTCTAGTATAGAAGATAACCCCATCACAAATGAGTATGCAATGGATAACCAAATGCATGTGGATATATACCATATACCTCCATCAAGAACCCTAATTTTTATGTGCATGTGATATGCTCGAACAACCCTACATGTAACAGAGTACAAACAACTAGGACTCATCATTGATATAAAACAAACTTCCCCAACTCATAGTACATGTGGGAAATCACAATCCTCCCCCATGAATATACAATATGATGTATCTCTATGTGAAAAACCACATGTGATAAGGGTGCATGAAATGTAGTCCCTCTATAATTTGGTGTAACTACAAAGGCAATGGTACCCATCACCACCTTTCAAATCATGGGAATATCTTTAGTTGAGTACAAAAATGCCTCTAGGGATATATGATCACTTTGATCATGAGGAGAAATAAAACCCAAACAATATATATGATCTCTCTCTATCTCTGCATCTATCTATGATACTGGGTATCTCAATGTCCTCCCTTGGACGGAAAACCATAGGATGCAATATTTTATGCCCTGCATACCCGTCCCTACATTTTGTTGGAAAAATGTTGGGTCCCCCTTTTCGCTTTTGGTTCTTCCTTGGTTTCTTTTGTTTTCTCCGGCCTTTTCCTCTGCACGGCCATTGGTTGTCACTTTCCTTTTTTTTTTCCTCTCTCCGGGACCCGGTCCTAGAGTGTTTTGTTCCTTTGTGCCAGCCAAATTTTGGACCTTAGGATTCTTGTGCCGCTGTTGTCTCTTTAGTTAGAGGGTGTGGTTGCATGGGATTCTTGGGCCTGAAGTATGGAGGTTTTCCTTTTCTCAGGACTTGTGGAAGTAAGTGGTGTGTTTTCACCTAAAGGGTATAAATTGGGTTTCACTTGTCATTTTTACACTTACCGCAAAAAAATTACCCTTGGAGCGATTAAGAGCAAATTGTGCGTTTAACAATGAGCTAAGTGCAATTTTCTTTGAGTGATTGACAATGATTAACAGTGAGTTGAAGTTCATACTTGAGCATGTTCGAGCTATCCTACGGTGTTCTCAGTGTGTTCATGGGTTTCTAGAGATATTTTTCTATGGAGCACCTCCTGTGCCCTTCCCTTTGCATTCCTGGTTTTAAGGTAGGCCCTTCTGGTTCTTTGTTTTCTTTTGGTTTGTGTTTTGTTTCTTTGTTTTTGGGTTTTGCTTCCTTTGTATTCTAGTCTTTGTCATTGCCTCCCGTTGGTGGGATGACTCTGCAAGAAGGTTGTCCACCTTCTGTATAGATGTAGAATAGTATGATTAATTGTAAAACTTCTATGAATTTGTGAATAGCAACTGGTAGGTTAGTTGTAGGATGCTTGCATCTGTAAATTCCATTTTTTGGCTTCCTGCTAGTTGTGTCGGTAGTGTGTAGTTTCTGTAATTATCTATAAATTCATGCATGGTATGTATATTCCTATGAGTCCTACCTATCCTGTGGCAAGTTCACTATGCCCTTTGCATCATTTACCCAAATTTGAGCTCGCCCATCTAGTTTTTGTTGGGCTCTAACTCGGCACCTCACCTATTCAAGTTGTGACCCTTTCTCCTCCATCACTTCAATATTGATGGCGAGATTAATTCCCCCCACGCGTGAGCATTTAAAATCAGCCTAAGTGGTATTCATTGCTTGTGTATTAAGACAACTAACGCAATTAATGCCATTAATCCATTTATTGTATGACCGCGTGACAACCCACATCAGCCTAGTACGACAATTTCTTGGTCATTTCAATAACAGTTTGTTTTCTAGACTCTGTGTTCCAGGCAATCCCCTGAACTTCATCTCATTCATCACATGAACTAGAATCCTTAGAACCCTTAGGTGTTGATCAAATCCAAGATAAGTTATTTTTTTTATTGCATTTATGGGATTTGACGTCAACTAACATCTTTTTGAGGACAAGTGCAAAATGGTGGTAAAATCTCCGTAGCCCAGAAACTTATTATATTTTATTATTTATATTAATGGTGGTCCGGTCTTGTAGGCTACCAACAACTCAAAGTTCAATATGTCTGAGGTATCTTCTCTTCCCAGAAGTCCAAAACTCCCATCCACTTCAACAAGGGTGACCACTAAAATAAGGGCTGAGAAGGCACTAGAAAATCTCCTGCTCACTGCAAAATATCTAAGGGAGGGTGTCATTGTGGGATCGAAGGTGGATTCCAAGTTACAATTGATCACCGACACGGAGGTCAGACCATGGGCCGACTTACAAGGCTTGGTCAGGACAATGTTAACTCAGTGTTCTGCCAGAGACAGTATGGCCAAGAACGTGGCCGCCTATGACATAATCAAGGCCGCCTACTTCCCTTACTCTATGTTGTCCCCAGAGTTGATTCTCACACTGGCGGAGCACTACAACACAACTATCCAGGTTGTTATACTTGCTGCTTCTCTTCCAACGGGCTACCCAATTCCCTTAGTGTCTCTCAACACTGCTAATTTTGCTTCAGGGATGAGAATTCCCCAGTTCTCTAATTCTATTGTCATTTCCCAGGCCACGTCGCTGCAAGAATTTGACAAAGTCCAATAGGCGGCCCAAAAATACCTTAACACCCATTGGTTGAAGATGCCAAGGAAAGTTTATAAAAATATGAAGTTGGAGATCCCCCACATAGATTTCAAGGAAAGCATATAGGCAGGGATCATCTTCCTATGTCAGGTCTTTGGAGAATCACATGCCCAGGATTTATCAGAATGGATGTACTACTTTTTGTACAACATCTCCACCAATGGGAAAAATTTTGACTGGGCAATTATTATTGCCAACCATGTGGACTCCCAACTCAACAAGGTCAGACAAACATCGAAGTTTCACATGACTTCATATTTTTTGTGGGCATTGGCGCAACAGAGACCCAAAATTTGGGCTTTATAGACAGTGGGCATCCTTGGGATAAGGCCCAGCCAGAGTGCTCCATGGGATCATTTCCCCCAAATTTAACGGGAAGCCAGCTTCCCCAATTTTTGTCGAGTAAATGATACTTTCCTTTACTACAATATTTTGATACCAACTCAAGATGCCAGTTACTGGCTGTCAAAGGAGGTCATGGCCTTGGTGAGTTCATACAGGTATTATTTTTTTCAATTTCAACAACATTCTTATATTCAGGTGATCGGGTTCTCCAGCAAGCCCTACCTATTTCCCAAACATTGTGGGGATATGATTATTTTGATGGAGTACTACAAACAAATTCTGGAGGTCCATACATTTTAAGGATTCAAGAAGGTTACCACCACCCCCTTCCCGATCACTTGCGGGAATTATACTTCCAGCCTTGCAGCGGCCAAAGAAGCAGATAATGAATTGAAGACTTTGGGGCTAGATGAGTTCTACTTGGCACATGTCAATTTTGACCCACTAGGGAAAATAAATACAGCCTTACCCTGGGCATTGGTGCCTCATGAGCCTCACATTAAGGATTTTTGGGTAGATTTCCAAGATGACTTTGATGTACGAAGTTGACATTATGAGAGGATGAACAAAGGAATGATGAAGCGCCTGGATTCTTGACATTTCCAAAGGACTTCTCCGATATCGAGCTCATTGAGGACCCACAATATAAATCAAAAGGGATTGACAAGATGGCTCTCCCTCTGGTGGATTGGGAAACCCTAGAAGTTTTGACAATTGAAGATATAACCAAGGATGTGATAAATTAGAGTCATGAATATTTTTCATGGGTTTATAGAAAGAGCGCTCGTTGAGATGGCCCAATTTTGTGGGGATCCACTTTTGGCTCCAGAACGATTGGGCAGAGAAGGGATAAGGGTAAATCAAAAGAGAGCTCCCCAACCTAGATCCTGTCCTCAGCTCTAGCCCCCCATAATGGAACAACTTCATACTCAGCTTGAGTCATCTTGACAGCTGAGCAAAAAAATCAGTGCAAGACTTTCTCTTGGTCTCTCAGTCACTCCGGTGGGATCTACCCTTCCTACCAGATCCCCTTCTCTTGCAACACTTATGAGCCAAGTGGTGGAGACAGAAGATGAGAGTGCAACTATTTTGGATGTCGGGGTCCCATTGAAGAAAAGGAGGAAGAAACCAAGGGCGGATAATCCTCCACTGAGCATAGATGCAAGTACCGAGCGATCGGGTGACAATCTTGTGGATCTTATCCCTTCCTCCTCCAAAGTAGAGGATCATCCAAAGGCTTCCCTTCTCCATGATAATTTTGTTGATATCTTCCAGACTGAAGACTTGGTAAATCTGCAAGAAGATGTGGAGAGGGCGGTGGAAGAAATTGTCGCACAAGAAGTAGAGAATGTCCCCAGGGAAGGGGAAAGGAAAGAAAAAGAGATTTCCCTAGATGAAGAAGCTTGAGAGAAAGAACAAGAAAACACACCAAGTTTGGAAGAAACACCGGTATCAGGGACCGAGACAGAAGGAAGGAAAACACAAGATGAGCAACCGGCTATGGCTGGGGAAACCAGACCCTCGAGAACAACCATACCCCTAGTCATCACGTTCCAAACACCTCCAGACATCCTAAGTGATCAGGTACCCTAGAATGTGATATTCAAAAAGGTAGTCTTTGTAGAAAAATAGTCAGATCCATGTCTGACACCTTCGTCCTCTCCAAAAAATAGGCCCCCGGAGCAGAATGTCTCGGTAAAGAACACCGAAGAAATTTAGCAGTAACAGAATGTGGGGGAGAACCTTGAAGATATGGACACAAATTCCATAGGTGTGGGAGAATTGAGAAACACCAGGGAAAAATAAAAGGATTGCATATAGACTATGGATTCTGGGGAAGCACAACAAATCGTCGAAGAGGACCCAAGTGTCCAGGACTTAGCAGTAGGGCTTTCCCTGTCGCCACAATGGCTGGTTGAGTGGAGAAAGAGAAAGGCCCCAGTGACAGTAAGAGTCTTTCTCTCTCTGGCCAAGATGATGGCCTAGAACGAAGAGGCTCAGAAGCCTAAAAAGGCTTGGACCCTCCATACCATCCGGACTAGTCCCGGAGGAAATACCATCGTAGTGGTCATGACACCTCCCCCAGATACAGAAGAGGCAGTAGTAAGAGCTACAGATTACAAGGTTATAGAGGTACCTTTGGGGAGGAGAGAAAAATAGGGAGAATTAGATCTATTAAGAGAAGCCATCTAGGCTATTGAGGCCCGATACGATAAGCAAGGCCAAAAGCTAAAGGAGGCAAAAGAGACCAATGAAAATCTCCTTAGGATTCTCACAAAAATTGACGCAGCCATTTGCTATGATTCCTTTGGATGCTTCCACATCTGGAACACCACTTTCATAGGGTGATGACATAGACATGCTAAGAATGATGAAAAAGAAAGTACAGGCAGTTGACGATTGGGTGAATGAGCATGTAGGAGCCATAAAGCACTTCCTGACAGCCACACTCCCAGACCTCCACTAGGCCAGTAACATCTTGGGCCAAGTAAACAACATTGTTTCCTAGTGGGAGGGGGAGATGGAAAAATATGAAGAGTGGAAAAGTGAGCTGGAAGAAATAATGAACTTTGGGGAAGATGCTGTCACGGAGATGGGAATTTTGGGAGAAGAAGATTTCGGGTACCTCCGGGTCAGACACTATAGACTTGGTCTCAAAATTGAGACAAGCAAGAAAATAGTAATGACCCTCAAGGGTAAAGTCCCAGAGATTTAGAATTCTTTAAATTCATATGTGACATTTGTTACAAGGGTTTTGGTAGTTGATCCCTTCAGCACCGAGACATGCACTCCTATGGATTTTGTTGTGAGAAAATTTGATGAAATAATGGAGTCGCAGTTGTAGACTCTTAGAGATTTTGATAGAGCCAAAATGTCACATCTTACCCGCAGTGTGCTCTGGGCCCACGATGCAATGAAGGTGACTTTTGAGTTTAAAGAGGGGGCCCAGGATGTGGCCGATCAGTTGGAGACAACCAAGGATTGCCTGAATTGTATAAAAGATATAGATGAGGAGGGAATTCTCCAAATTTTGGAGATATTTTGAAAATGTAAAGAACATTAAATTATTTTGGTCCTCAGATTTTTCTGCCATCAGGGCAAGAGTTTTGAAGATTTATTATTATTTGAGTGTAAGCTCCCAGACTTCTTAATTCTGGGTACCAATTTTGTATTCTTTTGCAGTAATCTGTGTCAGGGTTCCCCAAAGCTGACTGATTGTTGCCAGTAATTATTAAGGGTTAGAATATAGGTGATCCAGAAAGTGATAGGTCTGACAAATGGGATGGTTTTGATAGATCACTCCCAAGGCGTTGCTACCGCATTTACTACCTAGTGCACTATAAGATAGGGAGCCACAATCAACATTAATAAGGTGTACGACCTAAGTTACCAGAATAAGCAAGTTTCCTCTATCAGTACTGTGACCCTCTTCTCTAGGCTAATTCTTCTAGATTTCTCCCCTTTTCTTCTTCTTTTTTCTTTTCAGAGATTTGTACATCTTGAGATGATTATAAGTGGTGTAGGTAGTACCGGCCATGGATATTGTATTTTATTACCAAGTGCACATGTAAATTATGTCAAGTCTATCTACAAATAAAAAGACTGATGCCTTAACAAGGGTTGACAAAATTGATGATTTCTCTGTCCAAATAACAATAGAAAAAAATAGTTAGCATTTTACTCTCAGTCTATAGCTTAATGCTCCCTTGGATCCATGAATGTACTCGCCAGTGATGATGGAACGATTTCAAGTTAATGAAAGAAGGAAGAACAACTTGTGGCCATGTGTTATATGTTTCTTTGATCTCTGATGTTAGCGAATATCTTTTGTATTGTATGTTTTCCTATTTCCTTTTCTCTGGTGTTTTGTAGTTAGTTTAGTTGTATGATCTTACTTCCCTTTGCTACTGAATATATATGAATCGCTAATTCTTTTTGTATTCAGTATTTAGTGTAGTTTTCTTGCATTGGAGCATTGTTGATGTTTGGATATATATTGCATGACTATAAGTAGAATCTTACTCTAGCTCTGGTTTATCTTTTGTGATTTCTTTTGTTAATCCAAAAATGCTTGCAGGAAACCTCACCCCTTTCTGAAATCCCCAGAATTGATGAGTAGAAATAGCTATCCCCTCAAACAATAGTCACTTGCCCAACTTAGCTCCCCTGCACTGTCGAGACCTAAATACTAGGTGCTTGGAGGCTAGGAGAATTCATTCTCTAGTAATTCTCTACAGGAAAAGTTGGCCGGTACCCCAGTACCCGGTGACAACTTATCTCTATTGGTGGAGCTGGTCACAAAGTCTCATCAATAGAAAATTGCGTTGGAAGGAGGGCATGAACTCATCTCCCTTGGAAGATTTTGATTTTACACCACCTGAGGGCTCCCCAAGCAGTAGTTTTAGGAACTAGGATTTCCATGGTATAGGCAGTAAATCTAGGAACCAAGCTAGGTAGCCCTTGAGTTTTCCTTGGGGATCCACTACACATTAGAATACCCAAATCCCCTGGCAGGAACTCAAGTTCACCAAAGCCAAAAACAAATAGCCCCGATGGATACCTACTTCAACAACATCAGGTCCCCAATGGGGTAGTTCCTCGATGCTACCAATGATGTTACTCTGTATCTGGAGAAGATCTACCCCAAATATGAGCATCTAGGCCCCCTAACCACAAAAGAACACCTCCAGGCCTACAAAGATGCCATGAATCGACACTGGATACAACATCAAGACGTTGTAACTCGGATGTTCCCACTATCCCTAGAACCAAATGAGCTGAACTGGTATCTAAACTTGCTCTCCAACTCCATCAATAGTTGGACGGATATGGAAGACGCCTTCTGGGTGGCCTTCCACATTCACATGGACCCAGCTTGGTCCTACAACTAGTTCATCTCCATCAGAAAGGAACCAAATGAGCCCCTCGCTACCTTCAATCATCGATTCCAATAGGCCTTGAAGTGGTGCATGGGCCCTTTCATCCCATCCACCAACGTGACTATCTAGACATATCTCAAAACTATGGACCCCTTTGTCACTACTCTCCTTTGGAGAACTACCACCGCTAATGACCAAGATACCTTGGAGAAAGTTTACAACTTAGCCCTGGAGTTGTCCCAAGGTTTGAGAAAAGCCCCGGTGGAATTAGACAAAGCATGCCCTTCAACATGTTACCAAGTGGAACTTCTTATGCTAGAGGATACAATCCCAATCCGGTGATGGGTGCCCCAATAATGGCCATGGGTCCATCGCTGATAGACTAATATGCCCGATACATTTACCCATCTCAAGACCAGACAAAATAGGGTTTAGAATACATCCCTTGGAATTAGCCATATAAAATGTAATAAACTTTGACACAACCCTCTGGAGTACCTTTCTTCCAGTCATCTGTGGCTGGAGGATTTCCATCCTTGACTCTGGGAGATGCTATTGCTTTCCTGGGTAATCCACCACCTCAAACATCACACTGTGACACCACTACCCAGTTGTCTACCGAGGTTGAATCCCTCCAGAGATTGGTGTCCTCCTTGACAATGGACATGGGACAACTGAAAGTGGGGCCTTCCGTGCCACACAAACCCAAATCCCAAAGAGGGAATGTTTTCTCTGACCAATGGAAGACTGATTATGGAGGTCAAAAATACAACAATGGGCTTTATCCCAACCAATAATAATGGAATAACAACATGAATACTAGAGGCCCCCTCTAAATCAAGCTACCACTCAGGGTGGTGCTCGACCTAGTCATTCTGCGCAGATCATAGAATTCCACCCCTTGACCACATGGTGTAGATTGTACGACACTGGATCACATTCTGAGGTGAACTATGCCACACTAGAGAAGATCATCTAGATCTCCCAGCCGGATAGACAACAACCTATTGATCAAAATCTTCTAAAATACTTCTCATCAAAGCCCCCTCACATTGCCTTTACCTGTGAGACTATCTTTTTTGAGATAGATAAAGATGACCAAGAAGAACCCGAGTTGCAGGGGTTCTTTGATGAATCTATCCCAGTCTTTGAGGTCAACACCTTCACCAGTCCGCATACTCCCTACAACACTCAGAGTCAATATGGCAAAGGGCCATCCTATGTGTCAATGCCTCCCAAGAATACCACCCCCCAGGGAAACACAAAGGAGCATTCCCTCCCACCAAAAGGACCTGGCCCTAACCACACCAGGGATCTGTCCGGGGGGATCCAAATTTATCCAGGGGGACAGTTTGACATCACTAAGGCATTAGAAAGAACCACTACCTCCATGACCTTGATGGAGGTTTTTCTCAATTGTCGTGAGTAGAAGTCCCTTCTATAGCTCTTGGGAAAATTGAAAGTCGTCAGTTATCTGCCAAAGACTGTCACTTTTGACGATGCCAACTTGACAGTATTCCAGGGAAATATAGAGGATCCTCCCTTCTTACTAGGCCTGAACATCTAGGGGAATAACCTATACAACTACCTTGTGGATTCTGGTGCTTCAGGTAACATTATGCCCTTATCCATTTGCCAAAAGCTCGGACTCACTCCCACACTGTCCTAAGGTGCAGTAGTCCAATTGGACAAAACTGCCATGAAAATGGTTGGTGAGATAAAGAACATCTAGATTCAACTCATCCAAGATTCCCAGATATCAAGCACCACAGACATCCAAGTGGTAGACATCCCTGAAACCTACAAGATGTTATTAAATCAAAATTGGTCAAAGGCCCTCAATGGGTATTTCTTGATGGACTTCTCCCACTTGTGGCTCCCATGGAAGGGGAAATAAAATCAGATCTGGGTAGAGAGTGAGCCTAGAATAAAATGGGCCCTCACCAAAGTCAGGAAGGTGAATGAAATCCTTTTCTCTAAATCCTCGCTTAGGGTATACCAAACACGGGAAATCCTGACCTTTGACTTCATCCCTGGAGAGGATCCTATAATTGATTAGAGGATTTAGGATCTGGACAAAAAGATGAAGTGTGACGTAGATTCACAAGGTAGTAAGGTGACTCCAGCCACCCTCTTGTCCAACACTTGGTGCCAGGTACATTATAAAAAAATTCTAAACTGAAGTGTGAGCCTTGCATTACTGCTGCTACCCACCACATCACCAACCTCCAAGAGAAGTAACATAAAGCCAAGTTCCCTAGACCAAGTAATCCACCCAATGGTACACCTGAGGTGTCGTTAGTCTAGGAACCTAAGCTAGAGGATTCTCTAGAGGAAATTCTCACCTACACATCATTCGAGCCGAAGGAATCCCTTGAAAACCTCCCAGCCCTAAACCCAATCCAAATGCCACTTTGCCTCCTAAGCCCCATAAAACTGCCAATGGTTTATGGATCATGAAGTTTGATGGGTCTCGGTCCAAACAAGGCTGCAGGGTTGGAATGGAATTAATCAACCCACAAGGAAAATCCTTCCTTGTCTCCTACAGGTTGCAGTTTAACTACACCAATAATGTCATGGAGTATGAGGCCCTATTCCTTGTACTCCTGTTCACATTGAGAAAATGGATCACCCACCTCTGGGAAATGGGTGATTCATAACTAATTGTGAAACAGATCCAAAGCCAATAAATGTGTAATGAAAAAAGGCTGGCCGCATATTGCAACCGGGCATGGAGCCTGATTGAAGACTTTGATGCTTTTGGCATCAAGCTCATCCACCAGAAATGTAACTATGTTTTGGATGCCCTAGCTGTGTCTGCCAGTACCCTTGAGCCAATGGCTAGTTCCTGACTCCAAAGATTCTCTTTTGAAATAGTCCCCACCCTATCCATCCTGAAAAATATCATGCACTTTTAGGTTTTTGAGGATGACCAAAACATCTTGGCCTTCATGAAAAATGTTGGCGTCTTTGAAGATCAGATCGTAGAATAAATTGATCATGATGATACTAGGCAGGGGGAAGAAGATGATAGGATCATCAACCTACCCACCAACACCATCCCTAAGGGGATGGTAACTCTAAAATCAATCTTTGATTCAGACCCTGGGGGCCGAGAAAAGATATCATCCTCCTCTGAGGGAGGAAAATATGAAAAATTTAACATTGGTAAAGCCGATGAAGAAAAATTGGTCCACATTGGTACCTCCTGTTCCCCAGAGGAGAAGGAGAAGATTCTCACAGTTCTTAGAGAATACATTGATGTTATTTCCTGGGGATATGAAGATATTAAAATCTATGATACATCCATCATAACTCATACCATCCCCCTGAAACTAGACACTAAACCTTTTCGGAAAAAATAGAGGCCGGTAAACCCTCTATCGAACCCCTGATCCACTAGAAGGTTCAAAAATTACTGTCATCCTAGATCATCTTTCCTATCTGGCATACTACATGGGTTGCCAACCTTTTCCCCATGCATAAAAAGAATGGCGAGATCCTCTTGTGTGTGGATTTACACAACTTAAACAAAGCCTCCAAGAAAGACAATCACCCTCTCCCTTCGCTGGATGAGGTGTTACAAATTGTTAATGGTTCATAAATGATGTCCTTCCTGGATGGGTACTATAGGTATAACCAAGTTATGGTTAAGTTTGAACATAGGATGAAGCCAATGTTCACCACCAAGTGGGGGACATTTTCATACCGGAGAATTCCCTTCAGCCTAATTAACGTAGGGGCCAGATTTCAGAAGGTCATGGACATTGCATTTGAAGGCCTAGTTAACAAGTGCATAATCATCTACATGGATGATTTAACAGTCTTTTTCGGGGATAGGCATGATCATCCCGCCCAACTCGCTCAGATCTAAGAGAGATGTCACTGGATGAGGTGTTATAAATTGTTAATGGTTCACAAATGATGTCCTTCCTAGATGGGTACTCTGGGTATAACCAAGTTATGGTTAAGTTCAAAGATAGGATGAAGACGATGTTCACCACCAAGTGGGGGACATTTGCATGCTAGAGAATTCTCTTCAGCCTATTTAACTTAGGGGCCACATTTTAGAAGTTCATGGACATTGCGTTTGAAGGCCTGGTTAACAAGTGCATAACCATCTACATGGATGATTTAACAGTCTTTTCTGGGGATAGGCGTGATCATCCCGCCCACCTTGCTCAGATCTGCGAGAGATGTCACTGGTATGGTATCTCCCTCAACCCCGAGAAGTGTATATTTGGGGTCACTGAAGGGAAACTCCTTGGGAATATATTCTTTGAGAAAGGGATAGCCATCGACCCTAAGAGAGTTGAAGCATTGTTAAATTTGCAAATACCCTACAGTAAGAAGGAAATGAGATCTTTCTTCGGGAAGATAAATTTTGTCCCGTGATTCATTACTAGATTCGCCAAAATTGTCAAACCACTCAATGACATGATGAAGAAAGATGCTAAGATTGAGTGGTTCCCCAAAGTGAAGCGAGCATTTTCTCAAATCAAGTAGACCATAGTGGAAGCCCCGGTCTTGGCAAGTCTGAACTATTCCCTCCCATTCCACATTTAATCCTTCGCTTCACCACATTCTGCCACTGTATTTTTAACCCAGAAGGTTGAGGAGGAAGAAAAACCTATTGATTTCATGAGCTCCCCTTTATGAACGCTAAATTCTGGTACATACCATTGGAAAAGAAGGCCTTTGCTTTAGTTTGGGCCATGAAGAAATTCTGACACTACATTCTCTGGAGCAAAGTGCATGCTATTATTTTGGCCCAGGCTATTAAGTATTTACTACTGTAGAGTAAACTGGGAAAACACCGGGGGAAATTGATGGCCATCCTCTAGGAACATGATCTTGAGATGAAACCAATGAAAATAGTTTAAGGCCAGGGACTATGTAAAGCAATGGTAAAGGCCACTCCAAACATTGAGTGCCAAACTTACACAATGGAGTCCATCACTCAAGATCTGTGGTATACCAACCTGGTGTACCTCTTACTCAATAAAAATTTCTTGGAGGGGCTCCCTTCTAAAAAACACCACGTTGTGTGACTGAAAATTGCACACTTCATGATAAAAAATAGGATGCTTTTTCACAGGAATTTTGAGGGAATTTACCTCCGGTGCATAGACAAAGAGCAAGCTACCAAGATGATAGAAGAATTCCATTGGTAGTATGGGACTAGGCATGGCTCAGCTGATGAAACTACCCATTAGATTCTATGGGATGGATATTATTGGTCATTTATCTTCAAAGACATTCACACTCATGTAAGGAAGTGCCACACTTTCCAAACCACCGCTTCTCGTGAGCAGAACCTGGCAATGCCTTTACAATCGGTCTTTGAAGTTTGACCCTTCACACAATGGGCATTCAATTTTATTAGGGAGATAAACCCAAATCATCTACCAACCACTGGTACATTTTAATGGCTACAGATTACTGCACCCAGTGGTTCGAGGAAATCCCATGCAAGAACAATACAACAGATGTAGTCATCAAGTTCTTGGAAGAGAACATCATCACCAGATTCAAAATGCCTTTTTATATTGTGTGTGACAATGGTCCAACATTTTATTCAGAAAAACTCTTAGAATGGACCTATCAGAGGAAGATCACCTTGAATTTCTCCAGCAACTATTATCCCCAAGGTAACGGTGTTGCCGAGTCCACCAACGAAAACCTGCTAGAAGTGATCAAACATCTGCTAGAGTGGAATCCCCAACACTGGCATCAAAAAATTAGGTTTCACTTTGGGAGGATTGTATCAGAATCAAGGTAGCCCTGGGAACTTCTCCATTTCATCTAGTTTATGAACAGAGTCCCGTGTTCCCAATAAACTTACAAATCCCAGTTTTACAATTCATGCAGGAATTCAACGCCTGAGACAACATTGTGGAGGTTTGACTCTTGAACGTAGTGTGAATGGAAGAACAAAGGGATGCAACACTAGAGCATTTTTCATTTCATCAAGTAGTCATAAAATGATGGCTCAACATGAGAGCCCAATACAAGGCCTTTCAGGTTTTGGACCTAGTCCTTTTGTGGGAAAATGCCCGGGAGAAGAAAGGAAAGCATACTAAGTTCCAAAGGCTCTGGTTCGGACCTTACTTAATCTCAGAGATCTATGGGGCCAACACTTATTGCCTCATCACCATGACTAGAGAAGCCATTCCATTTCCCATCAATGGATAGTTTCTCAAACATTACTTTGAGTAAAGGCGTGAGGCAATTTTTCCCAAAATTTTTATCAAATGTATATGTTCTTGCTTGTAAATATTTCCCTGACACTCCCTGGGGGTGTCTTGTCCTTGTAAATAGCCAGAGGCCCTCTGGTGCAATTTTCATTTCTTTGTTTTTATTTTGTCTTTGGCTTTCTTTTTGCTTTGTGTGTCTTTCTTTTTCGGGTTCCCGACGTGTTGCACTCTTCTTGTAGACAAGTATGCTTCGCATGATATCTAGTCCTTGAAATGGTGCCTTACACATTTTGGTTAATCCAAAATTTATTGTTAGAATGGTGGAATTTTTCCACACCCTAGAGTTATTTTATACGCATGGTAAAAGGTTATGGGCAGTCTTCATTGATATTACATCTTGAAAGTCTTGACATCAGTTAACATAAAATTATAGAGAGTAATTAATTGCATGATCCTTGAGAGCAGAGTGGTTGCACTGGTTATTGGCCATATCCAAAAATCAAAAGAATATCCCTAGCCTAGAACGTCTCTCCCATTTAGTAAATAAAAAATGGATGTCAAGGTGAAAGAAGTATTGCCATGAAAGTTAGCTAAGCTTAAGGTTCATGGTGAAAGAAGTACTGCCTTCCCCATCTTAAAAAAAAAGATAAGTAAAAGAAAACTAGAGAATAGAGAATATTGGGATCCAGAGAATTATACATGATATAGTGATTTTGGTCTAATGCACTCAGTGCCATCTCTTTGTTTCTCTCAGAGATCGTTGGCTTGATTTTCTTCCAAAGCACACACTTCATAGCTGATAAGAGATTGAAGGATTGAATCTTGGTGAGTTAGATTCTCCCAGACCCCCACACCTTACAAGTGAAATTCTTCAGGTAACGATGAACCCTGGGTTTGATAACCAAAGATTCTATGGTTCCCAAATGCACTAAGGCATTTTTCCCAGTGGGTCACCATTTTTTATGCCCTGCATACCCGTCCCTGCATTTTGTGGGAAAAATGTTGGGTCCCCCTTTTCGCTTTTAGTTCTTCCTTGGTTTCTTTTGGCTTCTTTTTTTTTATCCAGCCTTTGCCTCCGCACAGCCATTGGTTGTCTCTTCCCTTTTGGTTTTTCCTTCCTCTGAGACCTAGTCCCAGAGTGTTTTGTTCCTTTGTGCCAGCTAAATTCCAGACCTTGGGATTCTTGTGCCATTGCTACCTCTTTAGTTGGAGGGTGTGGTTGCATGGGATTCCCGGGCTCAGAGTCTAAAGGTTTGCCTTTTCTCAGGACTTGCGGAAGGAAGTGGTGAATTTTCACCTAAAGGGTATAAATTGGGTTTCACTTTTCATTTTTACACTTACCGTGAACAAATTACCCTCGAAGTGATTAAGAGAAAATTGTGCATTTAACAACAAGGTAAGTGTGATTTTCTTTGAGTGATTGACAATGATTAAGAGTGAGTTGAAGTTTAGACTTGATCATGTTGGAGCTATCCTATGGTGTTCTCAGTGTGTTTGTGGGTTTCCAGAGCTGTTCATTTATGGAGCACCTCCCATGGCCTTCCCTTTGCATTCCTGATTTTAAGGTAGGCCCTTCTAGTTCTTTTTTTTCTTTTGGTTCACATTTTGTTTCTTTGTTTTTGGGTTTTGCTTCCTTCATTTTCTGGTCTTTGTCATCACCTCCCATTGGTGGGATGCCTCTGCAAGAAGGTTTTTCACCTTCTGTATAGATGTATAATAGTGTGATTAATTGTAAAACCTCTGTGAATTTGTGAATAGTGGCTTGTAGGTTAGTTGTAGGACACTCGTGTCTATAAATTCCATTTTCTGGCTTCCTTCTAGTTGTGTCGGTAGTGTGTAGTTTCTGTAATTATCTATAAATTCATGCCTGGTTTGTATATTCCTATGAGTCCTACCCATCTTGTGGTGAGATCACTACACCCTTTTCATTGTTTACCCAAATTTGAGCCCACCTAGTTTTTTCTGGACTTGAACTCGGAACCTTGCCTGTTTAAATTGTGACCCTTTCTCTCTCCTCTGTCACTTCAGTATTGATGGTAAGATTGATTCCCCCTATGAGTGAGCATTTTAAATCAGCCCAAGTGGCATTCATTCCTTGCATGTTAAGACAACTATCACAGTTAATTCCATTACTCCGTTTATTGCATGACCACGTGACAACCCACATCAACCCAGTACAACAATTGCTCAGTCATTTCAATAACAGTCAATTTTTCAAACTCTAGGTTCCATGCAATCCCCCGACCTTCATCTCATTCATCACATGAACCAAAATACTTAGAACCCCTAGGTGTTGATCAAATCCAAGACAATTTATTTATTTTATTGCATTTTTTAGATTTGATGTCAACTAACGTCTTTTGAGGACAGGTGCAAAATGGTGGTGAAATCTCCGCAGCTTGAAAACTTATTATATTTTATTATTATATTAATGGATGTCCAGTCTTGCAGGCTACCAACAACTCAAAGGTCAATATGTCTAAGCTATCTTCTCCTCCTGGAAGTCCAGAACTCCCGTCCACTTCAACAAGGGCGGCCACTAAAATAAGGGCCAAGAATGCACTGGAAAAGCTCCCTCTCACCGTGAAATGTCATCATGGGATCCAAGGTGGATTACAAGTTACAATTGATCACAAACACGGAGGTCAGACCATGGGCTGAATTGCAGGGCCTAGTTAGGAAAATGTTCACTCAGCGTTCTTCCAGAGACAGTATGGCCAAGAACGTGGCTGCCTTCAACATAATCAAGGCTTCCTACTTTCCTTGCTCCATGCAGTCCCCAGAGCTAATTCTCACACTGACAGAACACTATAACACAACTATCTGGGCTGTTATACTTGGTGCTTCCCTTCAAATGGGCTACCCAATGCCCTTAGTGTCTCTCAACACTGCTACTTTTTCTTTGGGGATGGGAATTCCCCAGTTCTCTAATTCTATTGTCATTTCCAGGGACATGTCATTGCAAGAATTTGACAAAGTCCAACATGCGTCTCGACAACACCTTAACACCCATTGGCTGAAGACACCAAGGAAAGATTATAAAAAGATGAAGTTGGAGATCCCCCACACAGATTTCAAGGAAAGCATACAAGCGGGGATCATCTTCCTTTGCTGGGTCTTTGAAGAATCACATGCCCAAGATTTCTTAGCATGGATGTACTACTTTTTGTATGACATCTCCACCAATGGGAAGAATGTTGACTGGGCAACTATTATTGCCAACCATGTGGAATTCCAACTCAACAAGGTCAGACAAACATCAAAGTTCCACATGACTTCATATGGTTTGTGGGTACTGGTGGAGTAGAGACCCAAAATTTGGGGTTTACAGATAGTGGGCATCCTTGGGATAGGGCCCGACCAGAGTGCTCTGTGGGATCATTTCCCCTAGATTCAATGGGAAGCTAGCTTCCCCAATTTTTTCCAGGTAAATGATACTTTCCTTTACTACAATATTTTGATACCAACTAAGGATGCTGGTTACAGGATGTCAAAGGAGGCCATGGCCTTGGTGAGTTCATAAAAGCATTATTTTATTCAATTTCAATAACATTCTTATATTTGGGTGACTGGGTTCTCCGGCAAGCCCTACCTATTGCCCAAACATTGTGGGGATATGATTATTTTGATGGAGTACTGCAGACAAATTTTGGAGGTCCATACATTTTATGGAGTCAAGAAGGTTACCACCATCCCTTTCCCGATCACTTTTGGGAATTATACTTGCAGCCTTGCAGCGGCCAAAGAAGATAATAATGAATTGAAGAGTCTGGGGCTAGCAAAGTTCTACTTGGAACGGGTTAATTTTGACCCACTAGAGAAAATAAATATGGCCTTACCCTGGGCGTTGGCACCTCATGAGCCTCACATTGAGGATTTTTGGTTTGGGTAGATTGCCAAGATGAATTCGATGTCTGAAGTTGGCATTATGAGAGGATGACCAAAGGAATGATGAAGCGCCTCAATCTTTGGACTTTCCCAAAGGACTTCTTAGATACCGGGCCCATTGAGGACCCACAATATAAATCAAAAGGGATTGAAAAGATAGCTCTCCCTCCGGTGGCTTGGGACACCCCAAAAGTTTTGACAATTGAAGATATAACCAAGGATGTGATAAATCAAAGTCATGAATATTTTTCACGGGTTTGTAGAAAGAGAACTTGTAAAGATGGCCCAGTTTTGCGAGGATCCACTTCTGGCTTCATAATGACTAGGTAGAGAAGGCATAAGGGGAAATAAAAAAAGAGCGCCCTGACCCAGATCTTGTCCTTGGCTCCAGCCCCCATAATGGAACAACTTCATGGTCAGCTTGAGTCATCCTGACAGCAAAGTGAAACAATCAGTGCAAGGATTTCTCTTGGTCTCCCAGTCACTTGGGTGGAATCTTCCCCTCTTGTAGGCTCCCCTTCTCTTGCAACACTTATGAGCCAGGCGGTGGAGAAAGAAGATGAGAGTGAAACTATTTTGGATGTTGGGGTCCCGTTGCAGAAAAGGAGGAAGAAACCAAGGGTGGATAATCCTCCACCAAGCACAGATGCAAGCCCTGAGAAATCAGACAACATTACTATGGATCTTATCCCTTCCTCCCCCGAAGCAGAGGATCATTCAGAGGCTTCCCCTCCCCATGATAATTTTTATGATATCTTCCAGACCAAAGACTTGGTAAATATGCAAGAAGATGTGGAGAGGTCAGTGGAAGAAATTGCCACGCAAGAAGCAGAGAATGTCCCCGAGGAGGGGGAAAGGAAAGAAAAAGAGATTACCCTAGAAGAAGAAGCCCAGGAGCAACAACAAGAAAACACACCAAGTGTGGAAAAACACTGGTTGAAGGGACTGAGACAAAAGGAAGGCAGACACGAGACAAGCAGTCAACTATGGCTGGGGAAACTAGACCCTCGGGAACAACCGTACCCCCAGTCATCATGCTCCAAATGCCTCCAGACACCCTGGGTGATTAGGTACCCCAGAATGTGACATTCGACAAGGTAGTATTTGTAGCACAACAGTCAGATCCAGGTCTGACACCTTCGCCCCCTCCAAAAAAAAGGCCCGCGGAGGAGAATGTCCTGGTAGAGAATGCTGAAGATATTTAGTAGCAACAGAATGTGGGGGAGAACCCTGAAGATATCGATAGAGATGCCACAGGTGTGGGAGAATTGGGAAACCCCAGGGAAAAAGAAAAGGAGTCCATAGAGACTATGGATGCTGGGGAAGTGCAACAAACCCCCGAAGAGGACCCAAGTGTCAAGGACTTAGCAGTAAGGCCTTCCCCACCACCACAATGGCTGGTGGAGTCATGAAAGAGAAAGGCCCCAGTGGCAGTGAGAGTCCCGCTCTCTCTGGACAAGATGATGACTAAGAAGCAAGAGAATTAGAAGCCTAAAAATGCCTAGATCCTCCATACCATTCAGACTGGTTTGGGAGGAAATACCATCGCAGTGGTCACAACACCTCCCCTAGATGCAGAAGAGGTAGCGGTAAGAGCTTTAGATTACATAGTTACATAGGTAGCTCTGGGGAGGAGAGACAAACAAGGAGAATTAGACCTGTTAAGAGAAGCCAGCTAGGCAATTAAGGCCCGATACGATAAACAGGCCCATAAGCTAAAGGAGGCAAAAGAGACCAATGAAAATCTCCTTGGGCTTCTCATAGAATTGGCACAACCATTGGCTATGATTCCTCTAGAGGCTTCCACATCTGAAACACTACTTCTGTAGGGTGACATAGACATGCTGAGAATGATGAACAAGAAAACACAGATAGTTGACGATTGGGTGAGTGAGCAGGTAGGATCCATAAGACACTTCGTGATAGCCACACTCCTAGACTCTACCAGGCCAATAACATCTTGGGCCAAGTGAACGAAGATGTTGCCCAGTGGGAGTGGGAGATGGAAAAATATGAAGAGTGTAAAAGCAAGCTGGAAGAAATAATGAACTTCAGGGAAGACACTGTCATGGAGATGGGAATTTTGGGGGAAGAAGATTTTGGGTACCTCCAAGCCCAACACTCCAGACTTGGTCTCAAAATTGAGACAAGAAAGCAACTGATAGTGGCCCTGAAGGGTAAAGTCCCAGAGATTCACAATTCTTTAAACTCATATGTGACTTTTTTTACAAGGGTTTTGATAGTTGATCCCTTCAGCACTGAGACATGTGCTCCAGTGGATTTTGTTGTGAGAAAATTTGATGAAATAACAGAGTCACAGTTCCAGAATCCTAGAGATTTTGATGGATCTAAGATTTCGTGTCTCACCCACATGGTGCTCTAGGCCCATGATGTAGTGAAGGTAGCTTTTGAGTTCAAAGAGGGGGCCCAGGATGTGGCCGATCAGTTGGAGACAGCCAAGGATCACCAGAATTGTATAAAATAAATAGATGAGGAGGGAATTCTCTAGATTTTGGAGATATTCCAAAAATGTAAAGACTAGTAAAGTATTCCAGTCCCTAGATGTTTACGCTAACAGGGAAAGATTTTTGAAGATTTTTTATTCTTTGAGCATAAGCACCCAAACTCTAGAATTTTGGGTCCCAGTTTTGTATTCTTTTGCAGCAATCTGCATCAGGGTTCCCCGGAGCCAACTAATTGCTGCCAGCAATTAATAAGGGTCAGAATGTAGGTGAACCAAAGAGTGACAAGTTCAATGGATGGGATGGTTCTGATAGATGATTCTCCCAAGGCTCTACTTTTGCATTTACTACCAGGCACACCTCGAATATAGGGAGCCGCAATCAACATTAATGAGGTGTATGGCCTAAGTTACCAGGATAAGAAATTTTACTCTATCAGTACCACGATCCTCTTCTCTTGGCCGATTCTTCTAGATTTCTCCCTGTTTCTTCTTCTTTTGTCTTGTCAATAGCTTTGTGCATCACGAGGTGATTGTAAGTGGTGCAAGTAGTACCGGCCATAGATATTGTATTTTATTACCAAGTGCACATGTAAATTAGGTCAAGTCTGTCTATAAATAACAAGACTGATGCCTTAACAAGGGCTAACAAAATTGATGATTTATCTGTCCAAATAGCAATAGAAAATAGCATTTAGCATTTTACTTTCAGTCTGTAGCTTAGTGCTCCCTTGGAGCCATGAATGTACTCGCTAATGATGCTGGAACCATTTCAAGTTAATGAAAGAAGGAAGAACAACTTGTGGCCATGTGTTATGTGTTACTCTGATTTTTGAAGTTAGCAAATATCTTTTGTGCTATATGTTTTCCTATGTCCTTTGCTTTGGTGTTTTTCAATTATTTTACTTGTATGATCTTACTTCCCTTTGCTTCTAAATATATATGAATCACTGATTCCTTATGTATTTGGTATTTAGTGTAGTTTTCTTGCATTGGAGCATTGTTGATGTTTGGATATATATTGCATGACTATAAGTAGAATCTTACTCTAACTCTGGTTTATCTTTTGTAATTTCTTTTGTTAATTGAAAAATGCTTGCATGAAACCTTACCCCTTTCTGAAATCCCTGAAATTGATGAGTAAAACCAGCTATCCCCTCAAACAATAGTCACTTGCCCAACTTAGCTCCCCGCAGTGTCAAGACCCGACTACCAGGTGCTTGGAGGCTAGGAGAATTCATTCTCTGGTAAAACTCTACTCATGAAGTTGGTCGATACCCCAGTACCCGGTGACAACTTATCTCTATTGGTGGAGCCAATCACAAAGCCCTGTCAACATAATATACATCCTCAAGTGTAACCATCATCTCTTTTATAGGTAGATGGAATGTAGAAGTGTCCTCATCCCATCTCTCCATGAGTGTCATCAAAATGGAATGGTGATATCTTATGTAAGAAAGACAATATACCTAGTACAATCCAACATCTCTCAAAAAATCTATATCATCAGGGCTCAGACTCTCAAATTGTGCTTGTAAGTATGTCATGGCCTTTCCTCCAACATGCTCCCGTATAGTTGGAAGATCTTGAAATAAAAAATCAACACAAGAATATCTAAACATGAATCATATGCATCAATAAAGCTGAATAAGAAAATTGAATTATTTAGACTTTGGGAACATGTCAACCTTTTAGGAACATGTCGACTTTCCAGGTACAAGTTAAATTTCTGGGTACAAGTCATCTTCTTGGGAATATGTCAACTTCCTGGGCACAAGTCGACTTTATGGGTTTTTTGGCTTGGAAAGTCTAAACTATCATCTAAAAGACATTCTACATATTCTACCAAAAGTTAAAATGCAACAAGGAAATTCAAACATATGTTTTGAGGCATACCTCATCTCGTGGTATCTCATCCTCAATAGCCTATCTCAAAAACTCAAACCTCATCGACCCTAATTCCTTCTTCCTAGGCATTTTTGTCCTCCTTCACAAGAGAAAGCAAAAGGTAAAATTAAAAATGATCTTTCAAAAAGGTAATACTCTAACTTAAAGTCAATTTTACTTTAGTTTCTTTTTATCTGTATACTTATCTTTTAACTTCACTCATTTAATATATATCCCTTCACTTAATCGATCATAACTTGAGCTAGACAACTTTTATTTGCACACTGTTTTAGGGGCTAGAATTATGACTCAATTTCCTAGCTATCCAAGTGCCTTTTAAAACATTTTGAGCTCATATAAAATGGTTTTGATAATATTTTTTAACATTAAAGATTCATAATTTGCTGAGGTATACATAATTCCTTGTTTCACCTTCCTGATAGCAAGCTGAAATAGGGGGGATATAGATACCCGTGAATTTCATTATTTTCTTAGTAAGCCCTAGGTGGTTTATCTTTTCATTGACATGTGGTTTTGTAAGTTACATTTTCTAATATTTTCTTGCAGGAATTGTACAATGGGGGCTTTGATATATCCTTTTCATTTACTGATTTCTTGTACTTTAGCTTGCATATGCATGTAGTGTTATATACCACTAAAGTGGGGGATAAATGTATTATCCTAAATTGTAAGAACTTGTGTTCTCTAAAATTTAATGATTTTTTAGCACTTCCCTTACTATATTTACATTATACATTGCATTCTAGGACTTCATAATTGCACTTAATGCATACCTAATTTAAATATGGGTCATCTATTCTCTCCAAACTTGTGAAAAATCAAGGTAGGATCATATTTATAGGTGTCCTCTTCTAGTTTTCATCTAATCAAAAAATTAATCTCATCTCTTAGGCCCTATTTCATGTTTATGGCCTTAGATTCAATCCCGACATTGTAATCAGGTGTCTTCTTGGATCTCATATCTATGACCTGACTAGGACCTATAAACCAAATTTTGGTCAGTTTTAGGTAGGACAAGTCAATTGGCTGACTTATCCCTAGGATTTGAGCTCAAATTTGGGGCAAGATCCTATCGTGAGGCATTTGCGGGAGATTTATAGTCGAACTTCTTAATTCTATCTCTTGATTTCATAATAAAAGCAACCCTCACACCTCATTTTGAGGACAAGAAATCAATTGCAAGGTGAAGACTCCAATTTGATGACAATAAGAAATTAGAAGGTGGAAGCCCTAATTTGATGAGATCCTATGAAGTGAGGTTTTACTATTGAAGGATACATCCAAACATCTACATTATTTCTCAGGTAGTCAAGACATTGAAGATATCATTTTCAACATCATCACGAAGTTCCAAACATATCACAATGATATCTAGGAGTACTCTTTATATCTAGTGTTGGGTATGATTCATTTTTTTTTTTAGATCTATGCATTGGTGCTTCATATTTGCATGTTTACATTTCAGATCTATAATTATTTGCATGCATTCAATCATACATTGATTGCATTTACATACTAGGTTTTCACTCTATCACACATAAGGTTAGATCTAGGCATTTTCTGATGAATTTCATCTCATTATTTAGACATACTCTAGATTCATGAGCACTAGATATTATATATGTCATAATGGCTATCCCTAGAGATGGGAATCACTAAAATGGGGGGTTGACCAATGAAAACCCTTATAAAACCACACACACACATAATCTCTCAAATTTGTGATAGTTTCAAATCTAGTTTTAAATAAAGAGAACCCTTCCAAATACAGAGATAAAGCATCCCTCATATTTTGAGCAAAAAAGTGTAGGAACAAGTTGACTTTCTAGGGACAAATCAAATTTCATGGAACAAGTCGACCAGTCAATTTGTCCTTCCCAGTTTTAAGTAAAATTTTAGGTTCAGGTTGCTACAGGTCCCAGTTTGCCAAATTTGAAGCTACATCCATTCTAAGACTCCCATTGTTGAGAAATATAGATCCAAAGTACAATTTCCTCCATTCCATTTTGAGGTGCATTCAATCTTATCTCTTCTTCCTTGTACTTACTTTTATAAATCAAATTTATTATTTACATTTCGTTCCATTATCATTTTCAATTAAGGAATAAAAACCCTACATGGTGTAGATCTCACATCGACTCCCTTACTCCCTTAGTTGTGCCAATCAGATTCACTTTGGGATGTAATACCCCTATAACATTGCATCCCATGTTTTCCACTATACAAGAGGTAGAACTTTACCAATAGCTTATGGAATTGCTATAAGGGCTGAAAATTTCCTAATCCAAGCTGGTAAGATTCCACCTAGGCCTCCTATACCATTATTTACCAAGATACAACCAATTACACCTATAGTTCCACCTGTCATAGCTATTGTTCCATCATTTTCCACCTTTAGTAGCCAAGTTTTATCCCAAGAGAGTGTTGTTACAACATCATCTCAAGAAATTTTAGAAATTAAAGGCATGTTGAAGAATCTAGGGAAATGAGGTGGTCAGCCTCAATAATAAGAGCTAGGATAATAGGCCTATATTTCAAGCACCATATAAGCCTATTATTTTAGCTTAGCAAGTCGATAACTAGGGCCAAAGGAGGAATTAAAATATTAACTAGAAATCCAATCAGCATTATAGTCCCAATATTCTAAGTACTTCAAGAGAGTTGTTTGTGCCAAATAATAGAGAACAAGAGAAAGACTGGTGTTTTACCTATAATCAACAAGATTTATGGACTAACTATCAAAAGAAGTTATTAAAATGAGCTCAATCTCTCATGGTTTAGAGTAGTGCTACACCTCAAAAGATTCAAGAGTAGAAAGGCTCTCAAAATTATCAACATACACCTGAGGTGTATTTTGTAAAATTTTCAAGGGAAAATTTTCTTGGTACTAACTTGCAAGGGAAACATCAGAATTTTAAGCCTATTGCTGCCAATATCAGGTCAAGGAAAATAAATTAAAATATAGAACAACAAGATGGTAACGCACATAATCAAGTTTTTTTAGCAACACAAGGTCAAGGTATGACCCAAACTTCACAAAACATTCAAAATTTTCCAATGGGACAAGCTTTGTCAGTAGAAGATTGTCACTACAAAACACATAAGAAGAAATTTGAAGAAATGTTTGAATAATGGACCACTACAAAAGACATGGAGATGAAGTTTTTATGTGCCAAGCAATAGATTCCCAAAGTAAAAATTCCAAGCTTCATTCGAGGAGAGTCTTCTAGATCTTCTAAGTGTGAGATTCCAAGTTTTCTAAATCCTCCAAAGCCTATAAAAGAACAACCTCGTATGTTTGTTTCTCCAAGTTTTAGTGAACCTATTCTTGAGAAATTAACACCATATGAGGGACTTATTGAAGATTTGGCACCTCAAGAATAGTCTTCTCCAAACCTGGTATGACTTCAAGAAATCAATGACATTCTAATTTATGAAGTTGTAGGACAACAAGAGAAAGTGTTTGAATAGACTAAGATAGATCTTTCACATGCTGTTATGATTATACAGGACATTTAGAATGACAAATCATATTTTCTACCAGAGGTAGAAGAGGATAGATATGAAGAATTAGCAAGTTCATGATGATGAAAATACTGATAATTATGAGGTTCTTATTGATTTGTTTAGTGAGGTACCTACTTATGTTGAACAAACTGATGAGATAGTTACTAATTTATTTGCTAAGTTGCTTGATTTTGTTGATGAAAATGTGGAGATTATGCACATACTAATCCCAGGGATAGGTACAAAACATAAAAAATCAGAGAGTTGTAATAATGAAAAAAATTTGTACTATTTTTGAAAGGTCTCAACAAGATTTAGAATTAGAAGTGCAGTTTTGGGTTACAAAAGAAACATTCTCTTTAGATTTGGAAAAAGAGGCATTATTTTAGGATGTATAGGAAAGACTTTATTCAAATTTCAAAGTTAAAGAAACAATTTTTGAAGAGCTAATTCAAGGACAATATTAATAGGAGGTCTTAGATCCCATAACTCACAAGGAGATGCTGGAGACATCATACACAAATCTGCAAGATGATAGAGAAATATAGCATAAAGGAAGGACTAACTTTCATCCCTCAAATATTGTTAGCTCAAAAGGTTGTCCTATAAGGCATTTGTCTAGGATGGACGACAATAGGGAAATAAAGGAAAAAATTGCACCTAGTCTTGAGGCCTCAAAAAAAGATCAACAATCTCAGTTTGTTTACACACCTCCTAATAGCATCGCTTGCATTGTATTTTCAAGCTTGTAAAGAGTCTCTAGCTAGGAAGGAAAGGGAGTTATTTTTAGAAACCAGTCTATGAGTTCATTTGAGTCATCAACATCTCAGTAGTTTAGGATAGGTTAGTTTCTTTTAGTTTTTTAGGAGAAATAAGGAGAAAAATGTTGTGATCCATCACAATGATATGAGTGAATACCCATCACATAGAGAATAAATTATGTCTCTCTTCCCTACATCATATATATTCCTTCACATCCTCATTATAATCACAACAACATTCCCATTTTTAGTTTTTAGTTGTGTGGTAGGGAAAAGAAGCTAATTTTGTAAAAAAGATATCATACTACGTGAAGAGAAGGTGTATCATATGAGACATCAGATGGAAAGATTATTGTCTCATATCATACATATTTTCCATAAACAATTCTAATAACATTCATAAGAATAAAGTTCTTTTCTGTTCAATTTTCAATTTGGCTTTCCTGCACCCTGGCATAATCCAATTAAAAAATGGATATATCATTCATACTAATGAAAACATGCACTGCATAAGGTCATTACTACAAACCATATAAAGTAGTCCTCAACTTGATTATGTCACATTGCAATGTTAGTTTCAGTTTCAGTTTTGAGTGGCGTGTTTGAGTTTCAATTTTGGTTTGAACGAAGGTTTTGGTTTTCTAAGTTTCAAATTTATGTGCCCAATGGATTCTATAAGGTAACTTGTCTTGACATTTTTAGCAAGAAAAATACCATCAGATAGTTGCCAGAAATGTTATCAATTTTTATACACAGCTCAAATTGGCAGAGCTGATTTAGTTTTGTTCATTATTAAGTGAAAAGGTTCATTTCATTCTAATTTGCGTAAGTCATTGCATTTATTTGTGTTACAAATAAAATTTTAGTTTATCATGCAAGGTGAAATTTTAAAAATGTAAGGTTAAATTTATCCATTAAAGTACAACATAAATATATATGCACATGAAAGGGAAATTATCATTTTATAGTACAAAAATACTTTGCAAATGTTTCAATTTTTTATTGCAAAAGAACGACACAACTGACATATAGAAATTGCAAAGTGATTTGCAAATTGTTGTCCATTTAAATAGAAAGAGGAAAATAAGGACCCACAAAATCCATGGGGGATAGCTAATCCTATTCTATAGAAAATATATTATGTATTTTTTTCTAGAAAGAAAAGGAGCATGGGAAGAGAGGAAAATCCATCATTTCCTTGGATGCCTTCATGTTGATCTTATTGTCCTCCTCAATTCTATTATCTGAATGACCTACAATGATGATTGAAAAAATTGGTTAGAGCTCCAGATATATATATGATCACATACTCCTCAGTAAAAGACATGATGCATTGCAAGAATTGAATGAGCTCATGCATGGTTTATAATGATTTGATCAGAATAAATGCATCTTATAAGTGAAGGAACGAAGTTGAGTATCATGTTTGATTTGACAAAAATGTTTCATTGTGTAGGAGCAGGTACATGTTTGTCATCTATTAGCACATGGGATCAAGTGGGCTCCCTTAAGGATTGAGAATATCATGCCTATAGATGATAAAGATACAACTGAAAGATAATATTTACAGGAATGCATTAATATTTTGAACTATCAAAGGGACATATGGTCAAGGTATGAAACCTTTTAGTTCAATACTTTAAAACAAAGCTGTACAAAATGAGCATAAAGTTCATAAATATTTTACGGAAAAGAACAATAAAAGATCAGGAGAAGCCCTATATCAAAGGCATTCACAAAAGGTGATAGACTATTAAAAGGACATACCATTCTGGTATGAAACCTTTTGTTCCAATACTACTAAGTCAGATTTGGAATTCATAAAAAGAAAGAGAGAAATAAAGACAATGTCATTAATGAAGTATGCTATAGTTCATAACATAAGTATTTGATAAATATCTTCAAGGAACATCAAAAATAATGTGCTACAGGATGAGAAATAAAGGTATTATGTTCATATTAGCCATGAAAAATCATAATTATCATATATATCTACAAGTAAACATTTGGTTGATGTTCCTTATTTTTATGTTTAAGTCAACAATGTTTCTTACTAAGAAACAAAAAAGAGACAAAGGACAATTCATATCAAAATGGAGAAAGTAGTAGATCAAGAACTATCTTAAGAAGCTAGGGGATACTACAGATCAAGGTGAAGCCATTCATAAAATAAAACTTATGCAATATAGGTCAAATAATTGCTACAGATCATTGAGAATGAGCAATCAAAATAATGATATTTACTATTATTTTTGAAGAATAAATAAAAGATAAAATTAATTTTAATGATTAAATAATACATGTTGTGCATCAGTGATTGCAATGAAGGTAGAACCACATGTCATGCCAAAGAAAAGGTAGCAGTTCATCTAAGATGAAAAGAACGATAATACCATGATAGGACAAACAAGCAAAGAAGCATAAAAGATTAGAAGAAACAATGAGTAGGGTCAATATATTTAGAGTAAACAATGGGAGAAGTAAGAAATAACATACAAATCCATGAGAGGTGGTAAAGTATCATCTATAGAGAATCAACCATTAAAAGTCAAAACCATAAAAGGAAAACAACAATAAAAATCCCCTATGCACCTATATAATAATGAATAATGGATAATAAATGCACCTAAATGAATGTATATCACTTAATGATAAAAATGACTTAATGCTTAATGTATTCTACCTAAGATGCAACTTAGATAATGAATAATGATATGATTTTAATATGCAAATGAAATGTACCTAAGTGAAATGCACCTAATGATATTGATTAATGATGTACTTAAATACGTAATGGAATGCAATGAATTAAATGAATCGAAATGTAAATGAAATGCATTGTTTTTTGTTAAATCAAATATATTCCACCTAAAGAATAATTTTGATGATTTGACTTGGATGATTGACCCCACTTCCTTGAGAAATCCTATAACAATTACCAATGCAAGATTTAATCTAACATGAATGCAATTTGCAAAATGCCACTAAATGGTTGTCATTTTTCATGAGATCAATTTTTTGCCTATTATCATCATTGAGCTTTTTGTTGCATCATTGAAATTGGTATAACCCTCATTGGTTAGATTTTCAACCATGATGTTATGAATACCACTTTTGTTAGATTCAATGTTGCAAGTGGATCCTGACATTAAGGTATGAACAACCTAAATGCCCTAGGTCTCCTTTTGCATAAATAGGAAAAAAATTAATCCTTTTTATATGAAAATGTCCTCTATGATTCTTTGATGATCATGTCTTTAGACGGACTTGCATACTTCTATGAATCAATCTTACAAGAAAAAAAGCAAGAAAATATCATGCTTCATCATTTCTCCTCTCGTCCAAAGACACCCTAAAGTTTCTAAAAAGACATGATGTGAAAAATAAAGAAACACACATTTGAATATCTTTGCCTTAGTTATTTAATCCATATTTTCAAAATAATTTCATTTATTTTGTCCATTTTGATCTTGTTTTATACTGTTTGATTTGATGTTTAATTGATCAGATTTCCACAATCCATTAAATTTGAGCTTGAATTTTTGGTTTTGATTGTGTATGTTTTTAAGCATCAACGTTTTAGATCACACTCTGTGATGCATCATCAGGATGTCAAAGAGCAGAATTTGATGTGTCACTTTTGATTTTGGTTGAAATTTTGGATGTTTGAAATTTGATGTTATGAATTGATTGAAAAGTTCAAATGTCTTGATTACTGATCATGGTTAAGCTTGTTTTTTTTCTTCTGCTTGTGTTTGTTTAAATGATGATCTCACAAAGTTTGTATTTTTCCCCTAGTTTTATTTTGACAATGATAATGGACTAAGACCATTTCTGAACCATGATAAAGCTTGCTTGGATTATTGAGCTATGCAACTTTGAGAATTTATTATGACTATGTACATGGATGATGAAATGCAACTAGATATATACAAGGATGTAAAAAATGCAAATACAATACTTGATAGATAAAGATAGCCAACTTAAAGCAAATGATACCTATTTACCAGGTTTTCACTACTTGGATTTATTGCATTTTTTTTCTCTTATTTGATTTTTTTCCTCTTTTTTTTTTTCTATTATCAAGGTGCCTGTTTGCCAGGTTTACACCAAGATAATGTTTTTTTTCAAGACTTTTTCTATTGTTTTTGATTTCTTCAGGATCCACATTTACTATTTTTTACTTTTTCAGGTTCACCTTTTGGTGTTCAAATTGATAATTTTTTATTTGATACTCTTTTATCTGATACCCTTTCAACTGGTCAAGTATAAAACCTCTTAATATGGATGATATTTATGGGTTCTTCATATTCTTCTCCTTCACATGTGGCCAACTTATAAGTCCTCATTCCATAGGATGATGTGATGACAAGGGGTATTAGCCAATTTTCTTCAAATTTTCCTTTATTTTCCCTTTCTTGTTGATTCTTTGGGGTTTCTCTTAGAACTAGGTCACTGACATGAAACTCTCTAGGTTTGATATTTTTATTCTAGTTCCTTGGCATTCTCTTTTGATAGAATTTTAGGTGATCATATGCTTGGTGTTGATGTTCCTCAAGCAATTCTAATTCTTACAACCTAGAAACTCTATAATCTTCATCTACCACTATGCCATGTAAGGAAATTATAAGTGATGGTATTTCTACCTCCAAAGGTAAAAATGCTTCAGCTACATAGAATAATGAAAAAGGGCAGCTTTAGTAGGTGTTCTGATGTTAGTTCTATAAGCCCATAATGCTGGATTTAAATGGATATGACAATTGATGAACTACAACTGATTATATGTTTGAAGTCATTTGTTGATATTCAACTGAGTTGCAGAAGTGATGATAAACATTATGAGTTAATGTATTGTCATTGATGTCAACTTTTTGAGCATTATTATGGTGGGAAACATTTGTTGTGATTTGAAGATCTAGAACAAACAATGTTTATGTGGTCAGTAAATGAAGAGTTCTGTATACACTAAGAGACAGTAATAACCATGTAAAATATAGTGTATACCAAGCTTAGTGATAACTGAGCTAGGGATCGCCAACACAACACGGTTAATACTAAGACCGAGAAATTAATTCAAATTGAGGCAGACTAGGATACTTAGCTGACAATTGATGATTTTGAAGTAAAAGATAAATTTTTTTATTTGTTCAAAAAGTTATGAAAATTCAAAGAAGATCGGAAGACAAAGATTGAAACATGTTTATAACACAACTACCGAGGAAGGATCAAGTGGAAAAATGAATGATGGAGATTAAGCGGCAAGATCTGAAGGATGAAAATTAAATGAGATATTATGTCTATATAAGAGATGAGATTCATTTTGAAAACACACTTGAAGCACATACATGTGAGCTTATGTATGACTGATCAAATTGGTTAAAGACAGAACCAACTGTTTTCTGTAGACATAACCGAGCGATAGAGGAAAGAGGATTACTGAGCAGAACAAGTATGAAGTATGAGATGAATTGATGAAGTACAAATTGATCAGAGGTATTATGTACTTAGCATAGATCTAAATATCTACAAAATAGAGTTTTATTTGAATTAGATCACTACTATATCAATTTAACCATTGTTACAAGTAAATCTCTTAACCGAGTAGGACACTGAAGTCTTTGTTATAACATTTACAGAATGTTGAGTGTTTTCTTGTTGACCCCATAGTGAATGCATGGTCAAGAGAGAAATGTTATTTTTAAATCCTCTAACAAGGTCACATTTAATAGTGTCCATTGTAACCTTTAACAGGGTTGGCTCTTCACCGAGATCACTTCAGAAGAGTGAAATATTTTGGGTTACTGGTCCCAAGTGGTTTTTCTCTTAGCGGGGTTTCCACATTAAAAATCTATGTGCCAATGTGCATGAATGTTGTGGATTGTTTTTGATTAAGTAAAACAAGTTTTAAAGGGTGCCTGAAACCTAATACAAAGCTAAAGATATAACAATAAGTCCTGACATAAAAACATCAGGAATAAAGACCGAGACAAGCCACAAACAGGGCCATAGATAAAGAGAACAGGAAACCCAACAAAATGAAATGCTGCAAGAAAAAATAAGACATGGAAGTCCAGTAGCCTAGATGCATCCAACAAAGGACCAACAACCAACACATGAAGCCACAAGAAGGGTCATTTCTTCCCCTTTTGGGATTGAAGGGCCATATCAGATGTGGACAAATGTTTATATTTTTTTCTCTTTCACACTAGTCCACCCAACATCCACCTCATTGGCCAAACCCAGCCAAGAGATCAAATCGGGGATAAAAACCCCCAAATCTAGAGAGCCAGGAGAAGGTTCTAGAAAAGGACCAGGGGCAGCTGATTGGATTGGTTCAATAAGTGAACCAGTAGCCACCAGGCCCAAAGAAAACAAAGGAGCATTTCCAGTGAGAGAAGCAACAACCCCACCTCCATTAGAGACTCGAAAACAAGTCTTGGTACAAAGAGTCACTGTAGGGATAGAGATAGAAGAAGAAGACAGAGGAGAGGCCTCACCCAAGGAAGAGACCTCACCAGACACAAGAACATTGGCCTCAGCACCTCCAGATCAGAAGAAAACACCAAATAAAAGCGTTGGACAAACGAAGTCTTCCCAACAGTGTAATGTTGAGAAGAGGCTCCTTTCCACCAAGAGGCAGAATTTTTTTTAATCTTCTCCAAGCCACAATGATCAACCAAATGACAAGTTTTAAAACATCTCTTGCACTTAAAGGGGAGCCCTTCATAATTCAAGGATTGGATCTAGGCACCTTTAGAGTTTTGTAGCATAATCTTTTCTGGAAGACCCATAGAAATGTGTAGGTCCACCAAAATTTGGGCATAAGTTGAACGAAGAATATCAGAAGAGTCCTCATCAACCATCAGAAATTCCCCAAGAGACTCACCCATAGCCTCTAACAAATAATCCACCCAAAGATGAAGGGGGAGGTAGGGAAGATGGACCCAAATGAGAACCTTGGAGAAAGTCTCAGAAGATGGATCAAAGTTAGGGTGCCAAGGCTTCACAATATGCATAAACTGAGCATCCTAATTAAAAAAATGATCACATAAAATTATTTTCCTATCAGCTGCATTTTCAAAATTTTCTATGAAAAAACCCTGAGCCATAGGAAAAATTTGAACAGTACCAGAAATACCAGGTTCTTAATTTTGAGAAATCTAGGAGTGAACGCCAGGAAGACTCGGCCAGAAGCCCTTGAACCTGCAGATAAGGCCATGGATCGAGAAATTAGAGGATGTCTCATCAATATCCTTCACAACCTCATTATTATTTAGATTTTTATTTTACTTTACATATTATTTTATTGACCTAGATCGATAATCACAGTATTAATTAACTGATATTCGGTAAACACTATTGATGATAGTTTGAGATTACAAAATACATTTTCACCAAGCTGAGTTTTATATTTGAATTTTTTTTGGTATACATCTAGAGAAATTTGGGACTGTAGGATAATTTGTGAGGAGATTGATTCTAACTGATTCACCCCCCTCTCAGTTATTCTAACAATTGGTATCAGACCATACAGTGCTTAGAAGAAAGTTTTGAAGGACTTAAACTAAAGATCACAAGATGTATAAGAGAGACACACCTAAGTTGAACAAGGATAACTTCTCAACATGGAAAATAAGAATGAGAATATATTTATGAGGCATTGGAGACAACATTGAAGATTATCTAGACAATGAATTCATTCTACCTACTGGACCTTTGATGATAAATCAGATGAAAGAGAAACATGGATATAACCTTATCATGGTGCAGATTGCTTCTTCACTCACAAATGCTGAATTTGAGGACATTAAGACATGTACAACTGCCAAGCATATGTGGGATCAACTTACACTAGTTTATGGAGGAGATGCAAATGTATTGAGAGCCAAAGTTGAAAGTCTTCATGGAAAGTTTGATGACATGAGAATGAAGGAAGAAGAAAACATAACACAGTACAATACCTGACTTAAGGAATTTGTGAATTCTATTCGAGGATCTGGTGGAACCATTAATGAAGACACTATTGTGAGTAAGATTCTTAGAACTCTATTGCCTACTTATTCTATATGAGACTCTGTAATACATGAAATGAGAGCTGCACTTGGAAATAACATTACTGTTGATAGTATTGTTGGAAGATTGATTTCTTTTGAGATGAATAACTTTGACAACAATATTGTACCATCTATGGAGTCCGCATTTATGTCTACTTTGAAAATTTGTAAATCTAGTAGCAAACACATAATAAAAAATAATAGTGATGAAAAGGAACTTGATGAACTTGAAGCTTTAATGGTTAGAAGATTACAAAGAGGTAAAGGATATATAAAGGCAAAATACCTTTGATCCATTTTAACTGTACAAAGATTGGCCATTTTGCTGCAAGGTGCCCTAAAAAAAGGAATGATGATAGAAATGATAGATCTAATGACAAAAAGGATGACCAAGACTATAGAAGAAACTGACAGTATGAAAAAAGAGATAACTAAGATTATAAAGATAAAGGTAATAAATCTTGTCACATTGCTGAAGATAAAGTTAATGACATTAGTTTTGATAGTGATGAAGATATTTAGACAATGTTCTTAGCTTTGAAAGATGATTTAGATGAAGATGAAAGGTATGTAGAAACAAAACTTATCTCTAAAGTTAGTAAAAATGATATTTGGGTTATTGATAGTGGTTGTACACATCACATGACCGGTGATAAAGGAAATTTTGAATTTCTTGAATATTATGATGGAGGATCAGTAAGAATGGGAAATGATACACCCTGACAAGTGAAAGGAAAAGGTACTATTATGCTGAACAATCAAATCAAATGTGAAAATTCTTATTGGATAAAAGGAATTAACTACAATCTATGTAGTGTTTCACAGTTGAATAACATAGGTCACCGAGTTACATTTGAGAATAGAAAAGATAGAATCTATGATGGAAAAGGAAAATTGATCGGCACTAGTGAACAATCTAAAGGTAACTTATTCTATCTTGACACAGCTGAAACCACTTGTTTATTGGAAAAAAATGAAGATATATGGTTATGGCATAAAAGAATTTGTCATGTAAATTTTGACAATATGGTTAAGATTAGTAGAAAAAGAAAAGTTAGAGGCTTATCGAGCTTAAATAAACAAGACCATGTAATCTGCAAAAATTGTCAAAGGGGAAAGATGTCAAAATCTAGTTTCAAGAGCAAGAATTTTTCATCTAATGACATTTTGGAGTTAGTTCATACTAACCTATGTGGACCAATGAGAACATAGAGCTATTATGGGGACATATGTTTTATTTTATTTGTTGATGAATACTCTAGGATGATGACTGTCATGTTCCTACAAGAAAAATCTGAAACATTTATGATGTTTAAGTGGTACAAAGATAAAGTGGAAAAAGAAACTGGTAGAGATCTGATAGAGGAGGTGAATTTATTTCTGATGAGTTCACTAACTTTTGTAATGAGCATGGAATTAAGAGACAGGTTTTTGCACCAAGTACACCATAGTAGAACGAGATTGCTGAAAGAAGAAATAGATCAATTGTTGATTGTGCTAGAAGATTGATGATTGAAAAAAGTGTTGCACAAATATACTGGAGAGAAGAAGTAAGCACAACTGTTTACACATTGAACTAAGTACAACTTAAGAAAGATTCAAACAAAACACCTTATGAGCTATGGTATGGGTATACACCAAATGTAAGTTATTTTAGAATATTTGGTAGTCAGTGTTATATTCTAAAAGATAAGAGAAATGGTAAATTTGATTTGAAAAGTGATGAAGGATTATTTCTTGGATATTATACTAAGAGTAAATCTTACAAATGTTTGAACAAGACAACTAACAAAATCATTGAGAGTGAAAATGTGAAAGTTGATGAATTTGCTGAGATGAATGATGAGGACAACATGAAAGAACCAGAGGATTACATTAAATTTATTTACTGGGAAGAAACTAATACTATACTGATGAAGATGCCTAACATTACCGTGCAACAGGGTAATGTCACTGGGAACAGGTAGCACAGATTGAGAATCAAGAAAATGCTAAAACATAAGATCATGAACCAGGAGACAATGAACATAAAAAAGAAGATAATGAAGAACCAAGAGTTGAACCTGTACTTGCTAGATATGTAAGAAGACACCATCCATAGAATCAGATTATTGTAGATAAAAGAGAAAGAATGTTGACAAGAAGTAATTTTAGAGATGACACTTGTTTAATTTGTGAATTTGAGCCTAAGAATGTTATAGATGCATTAGAAAATAAAGAATGGATTAACGCTATGAATGAGGAAATAAAGAAGATACAGAAAAATAAGACATGGATATTAGTACCGAGACGGATTGATAAAAATGTCATTAGCACCAAATAGATTTTCAGAAACAAACTAAATGAAGATGGGAATGTAACCAGAAATAAAGAAATATTGGTTTGCAAAGGGTATGCACAAGAAGAAGGAATTAACTACTGAGAAACATTTGCACCCATTGCTAGAATTGAAGGAGTAAGAATAATACTTGCATACATTGCAAATAAAGGATTCAAGGTATATCAGATGGATGTAAAGTATACATTTTTTAATGGAATACTGGAAGAAGAGGTATACATTGAACAAACTAAGGGATTTTTTGATCTTGATCAGACACACATTGTATATAAGTTACACAAAGCTTTATATGGATTGAAACAAGCATCGAGAGCATGGTATGAAAGATTGTATTCTTATCTTATAAGTATTAGATTTATTAGAACAAGTGAAAACAATAATTTGTATTTAAAAGGAGGAAATGATGATAAGACACTTATTGCTAAAATATTTGTTGATGATATTATATTTGGGGGTAATGATAACTTATGCACTTCATTTTCTGATGAGATGAGGAAAGAATTTGAAATGTCGATGTTTGGTGAGATCAAATTTTTTCTAGGATTGCAAATTCTATGATAGACTGAAGGTATCTACATTACTCAATCAAAATACATCAAGGAAGTACTAAAGACATTCAGAATAGAAGAATCAAAACCAGTCAAAACACCTATGGTGACAGGATGCAAACTGAAAAAAGAAGACAAGACACCTGAGGTAAATCAGACCTTGTACAGATCTATGATTGGTAAATTGATGTATGTTGTTCACACAATAACCTAACATTGCACATGTAGTTGGAATACTTGCAAGATTTTCTACTAACCCTAGAGAATCACATATGACTGTTGTAAATTTTTTTTTTAGATATTTGAAGAATATTGAGGATTATGGACTATGGTATAAAAGAGAGGAAAGTCTGAATTAAAATTTTATACTGATGTTGATTGGGTTGGGAACATTGATGATAGAAAGAGAACTATTGGTGGAACATTATTTATTGGAAAAAGAATAGTTACTTTGATAAGAAAGAAATAAGAATGTATATCTCAATCAACTACAGAAGCAGAGTATGTTGTTGTTGCTGCAAATTGTTCTAACATAGCATGGATAAAACAACTATTGAAAGGAATGAATGAGGAGATCACTAAACCAGTGATGATTTATTGTGATAATACAAGTGCTATCAATATTTCAAAGAATCCTGTGATACATGAAAAAACAAAGCACATATCTATAAAACATCACTACCTAAGGGAACAAGTACAAGATAAACAAGTAATACGGAAATATGTAAAATTAAAAGAATGACTTGCTAACATATTCACAAAACCCTTACCAAAGGATACATTTGAGTACTTGAGAGGTAGACTAGGGGTTTTTCCCTTGTCTATTGGTAACTAAGTTGATTAGGAGGTTGCATCAATCTACATAAAATCAAAATATCAATCATGTTGATGCAAAGATGAACTACACTAACATAGACATATTCATACACTGAAAGGTACCTACTACATAAAAAATTAGAGATATTTTTTTTTGGCTATCGAAGAGCTGCATATTTTCTTTTTGGCATTGTTGTCAAAGGGAGAGAGTTTATCAATGAAATATAAAGAGATGAGTCAATGAAATATATATCCATCTAAGGGAGAGAGTTGATCAATAGAATATCTACTCATTAAGGGAGTACAAAGAAAGGGAGAGAAAAGACATATATAATCTACAGAGATATTGAAGAGTTGAAACATAAAAAATGCAGGGAGAGTCTGCATGGTGAAGTTTTTGTTTATACTAACACAACTTATATTCAAGATAAGGACAACTACATAATTATTGCAGTTGTAGAACAAAAGTTTGGTATTTTTTTGTATGGAATTTTATATTGCATATTTCATATTGTGTTGCCATCAATGCCAAATGGAGAGATTGATGAACTACAACTAATTATATGTTTGAAGTCATTTTTTGATATTCAACCAAGTTGCAGAAGTGATGATAAACATTATCAGTTAATGTATTGTCATTGATGTCAACTTATTTGAGGATTATTATGGTGGAAATTTTTTTTTATGATTTGAATATCTAAAACAAACAATGTTTATGTGGTCGGTAAATGGAGAGTTCTGTATACATCGAGAAACAGTAATAACTGAGTAAAACACAATGTATACCAAGCACATTAATAACCGAGCTAGGGATCGCTGACACAACATGATTAATACTAAGATCAAGCAATTAATTCAAATTGAGGCCGACTAGGATTCTTAGCTAGAAATTGATGATTTTGAAGTAAAAGATAAAGTTTGTTATTTGATCAAACGATTATGAAAATTCAAGGAAGATCGAACGACATAGATTGAAACATGTTTATAACACAACTGCCGAGGAAGGATCAAGCTGGAAAACGATTGATGGAGATTAAGTGGAAAGATCTGAAGGATGAAAATTAAATGAGCTATGATGTCTCTATAAGAGACAAGAGATTCATTTTGAAAACACACTTGAAGCACATACATGCGAGTTTATGCATGACTGATCAAACTAGTTAAAGATAGAACCAAGTGTTTTCTGCAGACATAACCGAGCGAAAAAGGAAAGAGGATTACCGAGAAGAATAAGTATGAAGTATGAGATGAACTAAAGAACCAAAAATTAATTAGAGGTATTATATACTTATCATAGATCTAAATATCTGAATAACAGAGTTGTATTTGAATCAGATCACTACTATATCAATTTAACCATTTTTATAAATAAATCTCTTAACCGAGTAGACAGTGAAGTCTTATTATAACATTGAGAGAATGTTGAGTGTTTTCTTTTTGACCCCATAGTGAATGCATGGTCGAGAGAGAACTTTTAGTTTTAAATCCTCTAACAAGGTCACATTTAACAGTGTGCATTGTAACCTTTAATAGGGTTGGCTCTTTACTGATCTCACTTCAGAAGAGTAAAAATATTTTGGTTACCAGTCCCAGGTGATTTTTCCCTTAGCAGGGTTTCCACGTTAAAAATCTGTGTCAATGTGCATGAATGTTGTGGATTGTTATTTTACTTTACACATTATTTTATTGACCTAGATCGATAATCACAATATTAATTTGCTGATATTCGGTAAACACTATTGATGATAGTTTGAGATTACATAATACATTTTAACCAAGCTGAGTTTTATATTTGAATTTGTTTTGGTATACATCTGGAGAAATTTGGGACTGTAGCATAATTTGTGAGGAGACCGATTCTAACTGATTCACCCCCCTCTCAGTTATTCTAACACCAATCTCTACCTGAGTCATCAACCATATTTTTAAGGATTTAAGGATGTATTTATTGGAATTTTCTACTTGTCCATTCCCTTGCGGGTAATATATTGAAGAGAAATGTTGAATGATATGAATTTTATCACATAACTCTTTTACATCCTTGTTCTTGAATTGTATCCCATTTTTTTTTATAATGAAATGTGGGATACCATATCTACAAATTATGTAATTTAAGATAAACATTGATATTTTTTTTCCTGTGGCAATTGATAAAGGTACAACTTCAACACATTTGATGAAATATTTTGTTGCTGTAATGATGCATTTTGTGACCATTTGAGGAAGGAGGATATATCATTCAAATAAAATCAAAACCTCACTGATAAAAGGGCCAAGGTGTAGTCAATGGATGTAATTCTTGTGCTGGCACATGTATCAGGTTCCCATGAAATTGACACTTTTGGAAAATCTTCACAAACTGACATGGATCTTTTTTCCATCATTGGTCAATAGTACCTCATCCTAATTTTTCTTAGCTAAGGTGAACCCACTTGAGTGTGACCCATAATTACCCTCATGAATGTATTGTAAGGATATTTTAGATTCCTCACCCTCTAAACATATAAGTAATGTCCCATCAAGACCTTTACAATACAATGTGTTAGATATTAGGACATAATGTTAGGCTTGGTGTATGAAGTTTTTATTTTCATTTTAGGGGATTGATTCAAAGGCAAGGTGCTATATTTTAGTAGATAATACCATACCATGGGGAGTCATGACCAACAAGTAGACATATAATTTGAGATTCAGGATGGTCATAGGAAGGTTTTACCAATTCTTCCGTCAAGAACTCATATCTTGCATTCTGATCAGGTACTTGTAGAAGTGAAGCCAATGTTGCCATTGCATTTGCTTCTTTGTTCTATACTATTGAGATTTGTTGAAAGGTGATCATCAAAAAATAATTTTTAATATCATCCACCATTTGATTATAAGGCATCAATTTGTCATCTTTAGTTTGATACTCACCATGTTTTTGATTAAAGACTAATTGTGAATCTCCATAGATTTGCAATTCTGTTATTCTCCATTCTAAATCCATCTTTATCCCGATCACTAGTGCTTCATATTCAGCTATGTTATTGGTGCATGAGAACAAACTTTTGTAGGACTTTGGTATAGTATAACCTTGAAGTGCGACGAAGAGAATCCACACCCCTAAGCCATGTTGAGTATATGACCCATCAAAATAGAGCTTCCATGTTTGAGGTACAGCTATAAGAATGGTTGCATTGGGAATTCTATTTGCATTGGTGTATCACTTGATACAGGTACCTCTACTAGTTGATCTACTATAACTTGGCTTTTTATTTCTCTTTAGTCTACATACTCTTGTAGACTCTAAAATTTGTTCATTACCCTTATCCTAGCCGATTAAATGAATATTCATTATTTGTTTAATTCTTTGACTTAACCTTTATTCCTAATTAAATAAATCTAAATTTATTTAATTACATTATCCTTATCCCTCCTTTAATTAAATAAATTCACATTTATTTAATTATAATTCCCATTTCCCTAAAGTTTAGTTAGTTCCTAGATTATTTAAACTAACCTAGCTTATTTCCATTTTCTCCCACTTGGAATTAAATATTACATTTAATTCTGTTTGAGCACATGGCTCCTAACTTTAACCCTCATCTAACCTCACTTTGCTAACCTAACCGATCCTTCTAACCCACTTTCCACTAATTAGTCCTAATCTCCCACCTAATCACTTCCTAATCATTTGCACAATCCTAATAAATGGATTAGAAAACCCAAGTCACATGTGAGCCTTACACAACCCAAGTCACATGTGACTCTTACACACCCTCTTACAAATCCTTACACACTCTTACACACCCTTACATCTTTGTCCCCCTTCACATGTGCACTCAACCTTGATCCATCACTTTCACAAGTTTGGTCTTCTCACCCTCTTATACCCTCTTACACCCTCTTACACCTTGTCATTGACCCATCACTTTCAAAGGTTTCTCACACATGTGTGAGAATATTTCCCCCTTTGATTGGTAAAAAACCTAATCCACTTGGCCTCCCCTTGGCCTCCACCTCCTAGACACATCATTGATCCTGAAGAATCTTATCCCTTCATCCAAATTTGAATCTCAACTGTCCATTTTCCTAAAAAATATATAAAAGGAGAGCCCTATCATCATCTTCAACAACCACTTTCATCACATTGTCATGGTTCTATATTTGTGAGCAACCACATCACAACAAATCAACAATAAAATCACCTACTTGGAGGTTTGCATTTTGTGTTGAATAGTATAAATCTTGTTTTCCTTATTGGTATTCATCACATTTGCATGTTAGCTTCCATATTTTGAGGTATGCATAGATTATGGTAGAATGAGATTAGTTTCTTAAGTTTATTCTTTTAGTTACATTTTTATGCATTACAACTCTATATCAAACTCAATATCAAACTCACATAGAATTATAACCAATTTGGCTAACCTTCATGTTAGAGCTGATTTACTAAGAAGATATTTTAAAGGATCTATCTTAGAAATTAACCTGACTTGATGTGTTATCATATATTTTCATAGTTTTTGGTGAGAAAAAACCATTTCTAGACATGCTCTTTCTATGAAGGTGTAGTTAATTTCGTACTTATCCAAAGTCCTGCCGATGTAGTAAATATCCTTTTCTTTTCCTTGCTCGTCTTCTTGGGCTAACAAGGCTCCTAATGAATTATTTGTTGCTAAAATGTAGCATAAAAAAGGTTTTATGGGTGTTGGATCCATTAGTATTGGAGGATTCATAAAATATTTTTTGAGTAGATTCAAGGCTTCATCACACTTGGAATCCCAGTTGAAGATAATGTCTTTATGGATTAATTGAGTGAAAGAGTGAAATTTTTCTTCCAGTTGTGAGAGAAACCTTCTAATTGATTTGAGTCTTCCTTGAAATGATCGTAATTGAATTATATTTATTGGAGGTCCCATTTCCATAATGGCCTTTACTTTTTTTGGATCAACTTCAATTCCTTTTTATGACACAATATATCCAAGAAGTTTACCTGATTTCACTCTAAATGCACACTTCTTTGGGTTTTTCCTAACAATGTATTTTTCAATCCTTGTGAAGATATTATATAAGATTGGTAGATGTTCTTCTCTTGTATGTGATTTGGATAAAATATCATCTATCTAATCTTCCATAAAGGTATACATCATGTCATGGAAAATTATATTCATGGCTCTTTGATTGGTGGCTTTAACAGTTTTAAGACCAAAGGGTATCACATTCCAAAAGAATGTACCCCATGCACATGTGAAAGTTGTTTTCTCTTGATCCTCTGGTGTAATTTTGATTTTGTTATATCCATAGAATCCATCCATTATTGAGAACATAAAATGTCCCATTGTAAGATCAACAATGGCATCAATGCTTGGAAGAGGAAAGTCATCTTTAGGACATGCCTTATTGAGATCTATGGAATCCATGAAAACCCTTATACTTTTATCAGGTTTAGAAACCAATATAATAATTGAGATCTATTCAGCATATTCTATGAGTCAAATGAAACCCGTGTCCAAGAGTTTCTTCAATTCTTCTTTGACTAACAAGGCTACATGTGGGTGCATTTTCCTCAACTTTTTTTTTGCAAGCTTAACTCCTGGAGCTATATTGAGATGGTGCATTATCAAGTTTGGATCTAACCCTGGTATGTCAACATATGACCATGAAAAATTTATTTTCCTTTCTTTTAAGAATTCCACAAATGATTTCCTTTCCTCTTTAGATAAAAATGCTACTAAATTGATAATCTTGGGCTCTTCCTCTGTTCCAATGTTCACTTTTTCTCTTGGTTCAATCAAAGTGGATGACCTTTCTTCATAATGTTAAGGTAAAGTATCAA
>MU226364.1:5954711-5965674 GCA_018584345.1 Thuja plicata | reverse complement strand
GTTCTTGCTGTTATTAGGAGTTTGAAAAAATTTAAGCATATGTTATCTAATAACAAGATTTTTCTAATGGTGGCTCATCCGAGCGTGAAAGAGTTCCTTTTAAGTAAGGATTTAAGTGATAAGAGAGTTGGTTGGGTGACTAAAGTGATGGAATATGATGTTGAGATCAAAGTCACCAAACTAATCAGGTGAAAAGGGCTGTGTGAACAGCTTGCTGATGACATAAGCAGAAAAGAAACCAGAGAGCAAGAAGCTGTCCTAGCTATACAGGATGATGGACAAACCGTTTTAGGTTCCGCCATAAGTTGGGTACAGCAAATGCCTGAAGAGCAAATCTACCAAAACAAATGTGATTACCCCGAGAAGATATTCCCTTGATTCTTCCCCTATGTTGGTGACAAAATTTCGTTCTTTTTGGGTTCTAGTCGATGGTTGTATATGTATAATATAATACTATTTGAATTCTATCTCTATTTCAGAACCAGATATGAAAGTTTCTTCTTATCCTGCTCCTTGTGAAGAATCTATGGCAAATTTGGATCGATCATAAATAGTGAGGTCCTAGGAATAAATTTGTATTTACTCATTACACGTATATTATTTATATAATATGAGGATACAAATACCTCTATATGCCCAATAAGTATCTTACAGGCGAATGTTAACTCTAAGTTATTTGGGGTTGACTTATGGACTCCAATCTTCTAACCTCAAGTTGAAATTCTCATTTCAGGATCGCCAGATTGGAAATTGGAGTTACATAGCAGGACACAACGTACATTGAGGTTTGTATTGCTTGAGGACAAGCAATTTTGGGAAGGGTGGACTGTAATGCCCCCTTTCTCTGATAGGATTTAATAATAAATAATAAAAATAAATGAATAAATAATAATATAATATTATACATTAATAAACAAATATAGTAATATTATAATACAATATAATCAATTGTTAAATATAATGTATTAATATTAATAATATAATATATATTATTATTATAATAAATAAATAATAATACAGTAATAATATTAATAAGGAATGGAATAGAATTTAATAATAATGAAATTATAAATAATATAATATTATCTAGTATTAAATAGCATAATATATTATTATATAATTAATATGATAACATAATAAATACTTATCTTTGAGACCGCCGAGTATACTAATAACTGAAATATTATATATAAGCCAATAAACTAATCTTGCTATGAAGGGCTGCGATATGTGAAGAGACGGATCTCTTCGATCCTATAGGATATTTAGGGAAGAAAAGAAAAGAATCAACAATCATTCTCATTACAAATGGAACAAGGACTTGAAATAATAATAAGGAAAGAAAGAGAGCAGCAAGAATTCTTATCAATATCTCCCACCTTTTTATTATTATATTTTAGTATGTAAATATAATATTTAAAATGGCAAAGAACATAGAAAATATAGGAGAAAATCAAGGAAATAATATAGGAGAAAAACTAGGAAAGAATATAGGAGGAAAAGAAGGAAGTATATATGCATTTCTAAGAAACAAGAAGAATATAATATATATAGAAGGAAATTCAAGAATATAAATTATAAGGAAGAGGTCAAAGAATATTAATAATATATTTTAATGAGAGTGAAATAGATTTATACATTGGTTATGTTATACATGTTTAGTAATATATAAGATAATATATAATTAGCTAATTCTTTAATCACTCACTAATACAACTAAGGGGATAAGGAGTTTGTGAAGGGAGAGGAGTAATCTGGTCACAGTGAGGAGGAGATTCCCAAAACGAGCTTTGTTCATGAGGGAGCCTCTTGGAGACTGTTTTCACCCAAGCACAGTAATTCTACCATCCACCTTAGGGTTAGATTTTAAGAGAGAATTAAGGAATTGAGGCTTAAGTATGTATTGTTTCTAAATATGATTTAAATATATGACATGATAATTATTAGGGATTTATATTCTTGTAGTATGAAGCATTACAAGTTGTCAACCCCAAGTACCATTTCAAACCCTAATTGGAAATTTTAGAACAAATCAATTAAAGGTCCAAAAAGGGATCATTACAAACATTCTAGTAGGTGATAACTGGAATCCAGTGTTGAAGACCACGACATTTAAATTTTTTTTTGAGTATAAGGATGAATTTGCATGGACCTACAAAGACCTCAAGGGTGTGCCGCCGAAGTTGTGCGTACATTGCATTCCTCTGGTACCTGGAGTCGTGCCTGTGCGGAAAAGGCCTTATAGAATGAGTAAAAATTACGCAACGAGGGTGAATGAGGAGATTGAGCGTATGTTCGAGGCGGGGATCATCTTCAAGGTACAAACAAGCGAATGGGTGTCCTCGATTGTGATATCATTGAAAAAGGAGGCCAAACAATTCAGAATTTGTGTCGACTTCAGTTGCCTGAATATCCTCATCGTGAAGGATCCTTTCCCCATACCATTTACGGATGCAATCCTAGAGGAGGTTGCTGGACACAAGATGTACTCGTTTATGGATGGGTTCTCCGGATACAACCAAATATCCATCGCTGAGGAGGACAAGTTGAAAACAACCTTTGTAGTGGAGGACGGAGCGTACACATATAACCGGATGCCCTTCAGTCTATGTAACGCACCAGCGACCTTCCAATGGATAGTCCTGCACATCTTTGACAAGATGTCGGTAGGAAATTTCAGGGCTTTCCTCGACGACTGGTCGATCTTCAGCGGGCAAGACACACATTTAGTAGCCCTTCGAGAATGTATGGAGAGGTGTCGGAGAGCAAGGTTTCCGCTCGACCCGAATAAGTGTAGGTTTATGGTCCCACAAGGGAAGCTTTTGGGTCATATTGTTTGCAAGGACGAATTAAAGATATACCCCGACAAGGTCAGAGTGATCATAGAGATGGAGCCTCTCACGGATGTCACGGGGGTTAAGTCATTTTTGGGCCACATTGGCTACTACAAGCGCTTTATAAAGAACTTCGCTTAGGTTTCCTATCCTCTCAACAAGTTGATGCGGAAAGGAGAACCTTATGATTGGGGGACAGAGCAAGATGCCTCATTCGAAGAATTGAAGATAAGACTAGTCGGAGCACCAATTCTGGTGTATCCTAGTTGGGATAAGGAGTTCCACGTCCATGTCGACGCTTCGAATTTTGCAATTGGTGCAACTTTGGCTCAGGTGGGCAATCACGGCTTGGACCACCCCATCTATTTCGCTAGCAGGTTGTTATCGAGGGCAAAAAAGAATTATAGTACAACGGAGTGAGAGGTGCTCGGGATGGTTTATGCAGTTCAAAAGTTCAGACATTATCTGTTGGCGACACCGTTCATGTTCTACGTGGACCATCAGGCCTTGATATATTTGGTCAACAAACCCATAATCCATGGCAGAGTAAGTAGATGCTTGTTATTGTTGCAGGAGTTCACATTCACCATTATAGTACGGCCAAGGAAGAGCCATGTAATTGCTGACCAACTTTCCCGCATCAAGTCTGGTGAACCACTTGAGGGGATTGATGATGATTTCCCCGACGCTCGCCTAATCCACATTGCAATTTTGCCTGCATGGTACACGAGTATCGAGGAGTACTTGTCCACATCGCAGTTTTCGAGGGATATGCCACCCGGGGAAAGGAGAAAACTGGTGCTCAGGAGTAGAACTTTCTAGTTGATCAACGGGTTGTTATACAAAATGTGTCACGACCAAGTACTAAGGAGATGTGTCATGGAGGAGGAAGTACAAAGCATTTTGAGAGGCACATGAAGGGCCAACAGGACATATGGGACCAGACACAACAGCACAGAAGGTACTCCTTGCAGGATTGTGGTGGCCCACTCTATACAACCCCAGTGAATAGGTCATAAGCTGTGATACCTGTCAGAGAGCGGGGAGACCACTAAAAAGAGATTTCATGCCTCTCAATCCTTCTCATGCACAAGGACTTTTTGAGCGTTGGGGCTTGGATTTTGTTGGACCTCTTAAGGCAAGTAGGGCTCGAAGGTGCCAGTATATCGTGGTGGCGACAAAATACCTAACATAGTTGGTGGAGGCACGGGCTTTATCGGACAACTCGGTAGTGAGTATCACGAAATTCATATATGAGGAGATCATTACAAGGTACGACATCCCCATCCCGTTGACCTGTGACAGAGGAGGTCACAAACAAAATCTTGGTGTCAGTAATATTCAAGTCGTGCGGAGTAGAGCAAACAGACTGGGAGGAGAAATTACCATCCGTACTCTAGGCATACCACACAACCTACAAAGTAATGACTGGACAAAGACCATTCCAATTGATGTTCAGATAGGAAGCGATTGTGCCTGCCGAGTTCATTGTTCCAAGCATAGATTGACTTATCACAGACTTTTCGGCAATAAGTTTTGCTTGGCGAGAAAGCACGTTATTCTTGCGCCTAACTTATCGCAGATATGTTTAGCGATAAGTTGCCAACTTATCGCAATAAGTGACCAACTTATCGCGTGGACTGTGGCTATACGTTTTTGACGCCCAGCAAAAGGTTAAAGTTCAATTTTTAGTTGCAAAACAGAGTTTGAAGAGGGAGAGAAAGGGTTTGGAGGAGAAAAAAAAAGGATTTGCAGCATTATAGAGTGATTTGTTGTGGATTTGGAGCGGATTCGAAGAGATTTTTCAAGCAAATTCGGATTCACAAGTAAGTTTTCAAAAATCTTTTTCTTTTTATTTTTAAATCATTTTGTCTTGTCATAGTTGCATCTAAGTTTATAAAAAGTCTCAAACCCCAGGTACAATATTTGGATTTTTGGAGTCTTTCACATGCATGATAAGTAGATAAATACTAAGTTATTAAATAAGTTTTCAACTTACTTTCTAACTCTTTTATATTTTATTTTGTAGATGCTTGGTGGCAAAATTGGGGTGGAAATGCCCCAAATCTACAGAGACTTGCCCTCCGAATCTTATGTCAGCCTTATAGTTCATCTAGTTGTGAGCGCAATTGGAGCTTGTTCGAGGCCATTCACACAAAGAAGAGGAACAAGTTATCACAAAAATGCCTCAATGACCTTGTCTTTGTGCAATATATCATATAACCTTCGATTGCGCATAAGAAAAGAAGAGGCAACACTAGCTGGTCCACTTGATTTAGATGACAGATCCTAACTTTGATTGGACATCACAGGAGCAGCGTCCATTTTTCACAGAGGATGAGATCTATGATTTGGAGAGGCAGGCTATGGAGGAGGGTGGATTTGCAATGGGATTAGATGACATTGAGGAGGAGGATGACAGTGATACTGAGGAGGGTTTAGATGATGAGGAGTCATTGCCACCATCAGCACCATCTACCTCTAGGGTGGAGGTCCAGTCACGACAAGTTCTGTAGAAGGAGGAGGCACATCCACAACTACATCATTATCAGACTTCTAGGGCTAGACTCCCTCCCACTCCAGTAGTTTTAGTAGAGCTCGTGGGAAAAGGAAGATGTAGAGTTAGACTATTTTGATATTGTACTTGACATTTGCTGAATGTTTTACAAAGACAATTTTCTATTTTAAGTTTTCTTTAGAGTTTAGAGTCTTTAGACTATCAGACCATGGTTATCAGCCATCAGCATTCCACATGAGGATGCGATTTTTTACCCTATTTGCATTTATATATATCTAGATCAGCTTGTTTGGTTTGTTTACTCATTTACTAGCTCATTAGATGCATTTGCTTATTGAATTTTGCAAAAAATATGCATTTCTAATTAAATTTAAGCAAGTTTTAAAGTTCCTGATATTTTCCTGATAAATTTTCGACTTATCTCTGATATTTTCCAATATATTTTTTTTGCCCTCGGTGGTAAGTTGTCAATACTGATATTTTGAACTATGGTTTCAAGTCTGAGAATAGCTATGGAAAACATATTAGGTTACATGGAGAGTCTGCACGAAAGCTTGTATAACCTAAACAAGTTGGATGAGCGTAGGATGATGGTGCGATGGACGATGGAGGTGGTGCAACATCGGCAGAAGGCATGGCATGATAAGTATCTCAAACCGGTTCGCATCACCCCAAGGTAACTGGTGTTAAAATACAATGGGAGCATTGAGATCAAGCTAGGAAAGTTCAAAGTAAAGTGGTTGGGTCCATACCAAGTCCAAGAGGTTGGCGAGAATGGAGCTATTAAATTGTGGACTTTGGATGGACGGGAGATCCCAGATGTGGTGAACGGGTCCAAGCTAAAGCCCTACCAGGAAAGCCGGAAGCAGCAGGTACGACAACCTGAGTCGGAAGGCACTACACTTTGAAATAATTATAAAAAAAGGGAGCACGTGTCGTACGGTGGATCCACCGAACGGTGGTAACACCATGGTGTCCACCAGTAGCAATAGAAGTCGGAGGCCCATTTGGGTCGAATACATTTCGTAGAGAAGGCCACAACTGGTTGGAGAGGAAATTTTTTTGGTTGTGAAGTATACCAAGGCCGTACAGCCCAAACGAATCAAAGGAGCGGGTTGGCATTGACAACAAAAGATTGTTGGAGACCTTTTCGAAGGAAGAAGCTGCTAGTTTCAGCAATCATTGCACATAACGAAAACGGAAGAAACCATTATTGATGGATTCAACAATAAAACGAAATTGGAGAGTGCAGTTGCAGTCTCTGTCAAGTAATTGGAGCATTGATAAAAATGCAAGGGTTTTGCCATCAGGCATATGGATTGGAGGCAAACAAGAGGCACGCACGAGCACCAAGAAGAAGTTGAGACCTAAAGTGCAGATGGCTGCCCAAAAAGATGCAGTCACACCTCAGAGTGTGGTGTTTGAAGGGCTGAATGGATTAGAGTGTCAAAAATGGTGGCAGGATACTCCCCACACTGATTTGATAAATCAAAGCCTGAGGAAAGCGCAAGTGCAATGGGCCATCCAGATGCCAGTCTTTTGCTGTAATGTCCCCTTCTCCACGATAGGCCATTATGGCGCCTGATTAGTCTATCTCCCCATCCGGATAGACTAATGGCTACTTTTGGAGGATGCCAACCAGTCACGGGCTTCAGTTGGGTGAATTTTAAATATTTGGGAACCTTTTTCTATAGTTAAATCACTCTATTTTATAAACTAAGATTATAAAGTTACTTTATGACTTAAAGTCGTTTTATTTTAAAACGGAACTTAAGTGACTTAAGTGAATGCACTTTATCCCACATTACTTAGTTTTTTGTGCTTTCTCATATCAAGGTTATAAAAGCATAAAGCTCTCCTTGGGAAAGGTACCACGAATTTTATAAGAAAAGATAACAGATCAAGTTACTCACGTGACTGGTTACTTCTTGAGGACGGAAACCCTTGAGGAGAATTTGAGGAGTTGGACGTAGCCCCAGCATCTCAACAATGGTGGAATCATTCAGATTTCATTTCAGAGCTTAATGCATTGGTAAGGTAGAAAAGCTTCATGTTCAGCATTATTAATATTAATAACAAAGGATGGTTTGCATGTGTGAGTTCAGTTCGAACCATTACTCTCCTTGTTACGACAATAAAGGAAAGGCATTAGTAACGATAAGTTTGTTTGGAAGCTCTCGTGGTGAAGCTGTGAGTATTAAAAATGATTCCTCTTCATTCTAAGCCACCCTTCCGCTATTAAAAGACACACAGACAAGTGCTTAGTGGCGTGGGAGAGCCTTAAGTGATAACTCGAAGAAGTCTGTGTCATTGGGCGTCAAGTATTGGAAGTGGTTGCAGCGCGTGGTGGACTGCGTTGATAACAGTGCGGGCATAGCGGCCGGAAACGGCTACCACGGTACATGACCGTATTTACTTACAGTGTTGGGCATTACGGGAGAGAGGTAGCTACCGTGTCTAGACCATCGCATTGGAAGGGAGTGGACGGGAGTCAAGCAAACGCGTTAGCAGCGCTGCAGTCAAGGAGTGTTAGTCGTAGGTGCCTGCAGTTGACAGGGACTGTGAAGTGACAGCACACAGTGGGATATTCATTACCACTGTGGCCACTGCTAAGGGTTAACGCAGGATGTTAAAAAGTGCACAATCACTATACATACGCCTGTAGCATAAAATGATTCTAATTTGTATTCATTCTGGACATTGAAATTGAGGATAACATTGTTTGTAGTGAAATTACGATTATACTATAACTAGCTTTGATTATATGATGAACAACCCTCAGCATTAGAGGCATAGTCAATTTGGTGTAATGCATTTTCCTTCTTACATTGATAAAATTGAAGAGAAAGATACATATACATCTTGTAAAGATTAAAACAACATCGACTTTCAGAAATCAGAGTTCTTGCAGGGATTTTTTTTGAAACAACCAGTTAGGATTATTACAGTGGTATCAGAGCCTTTGATCTTGCCATCCCAATGGGTTAGATGTTCAGATTAACAGGTTGGTACAGCAGTGACAATATTGAGTAGGTATGCATAGTAGGCACAAATCTTACAACTTTAAACATAACAGAGTTGAACAGGAACAGCCAAAATCTTCAGTACAGGTTGATATAGAGAATAGTCATACCGAAGCAGACGAGGAAATTATATTTGAGCAGGTTACTCTGGGTACAAATATGGCTGAGGATACAGATAGAGAGACCAGGGAAACATTGAGGGCCTTACGCGACAGACATGATCATATTGCTGATGTATTACAACAGCTTACAAGGGTTATCCAGCAATTGACAGTAGCACCCAGGAGACCCCAGAGCCATCACAGTGGTGGAGGCAGTGTAGCAGGATCGCCTAGGGAAGCTAGAGCCCCCACTCCTACTTCAGATAGGCCTCTTATGCCTATTTTCACGGATAATAATGCAGGGGAAGAGGTAGCACAGCCAGAGACAGCAGGCATTCTTCCAGAGAATGTGATGGCCATGCATGATGAGTGGAATATGCTACCAAATAATGTCAACGATTATTTAACCTTTCCCCAGTATAGGGCTCAGAAGAGAGAATTCGGTAGGGCTCAGCGGGATAGGAGACCCAGGGGTCAGAACAGGGATTTAAAACATGCAATGAATAAATTAACTCTCCCTATATTTGATGGCAGCGGTAAGACATCTGCGAGAGCTTGCATTCACAAGCTAGACACCTTCTTGACCCTCAAACCCATGTCAGAAACAGAGGCTATTAAGTTTGTCACAATACATTTAGAGGGAGCAACATATGACTGGTGGCATCATGGTCTTTTTAGCTAGGATCATGGGTTGATTACTTCTTATGAGACCTTCAGCACGAATTTGAATACCTGTTTTGACAGGAAAGACATAGAGGTCTATTACAGGGAGTTAGCTCAGCTGAGACAGAGTGGATCCTTGAACCACTATATTGATGGGTTTCAGAGGATTTATATCATGGTTCCTGATATGTCTGAGAAGAGGAAAGTGATGTTGTTCATTGAGGGCCTACAGGATAGATTCAGAGGTTTGGTTAGAGTCCTCAAGCCAAACACTTTGGATGACGCTATTAAATTAGCACATGACTTGGACACACCTTCTATATTGCAACCGCCTAAGAAAACATTTAAGGGATCCTCTTCATTTCAAAAGAACAAAAATCAGAATAAGAGTATGCCCCTAGGTTGGATTTTGAAACAAGAAATGAATTGAGGAAATTATGCTTCACATGTAGAGAGCCTTGGACTCTAGACCACAGGTGCCTTGGGAAAGGCAAGATACATTACATTGAGGTGGCTTCTGATGGTGAACACGAACATGAGGGCAGCAATGAGGAGGCTCAGGAAGAGCAATCAGCAGAAGAAAAAAAGAGGAAAGCCTCCCTTGAGCAGCCCCTTGTTACTTTAGCATCTCTTTTAGGGATTCCCACATGTCACCCTTCCTGTTTGAAGGGGGTGGTTAGAGGTCAGCGAATCCTTTGCGTACTGGATACAGGCGCCACTCATAACTTTATCAGCACAGGTATGGTTTCCAGGAGGAGATTACATGTAGATGCAATTCCCAAGTTTGAGGTTAAGGTGGCCGAAGGAGACTTGTTGAGCTGTACAGGGAAGATCTCCGGACTCCCGATTCACTTTCGGGATTATCTTCTAGAGGCTGTTTTTTACGTCATTGATTTGGATAGTCTTGATGCTATTTTGGGTATGCAGTGGTTACAAACCCTAGAAAGATACACTATTGATCACAACTTGAAGCAGTTGGAGTTTTTGTAGGGTGACAGCAGATTATTCTTAAGGCCATGTCAGATGGCAGGCCTAGGTTAGTATTGGCTCACAGGATGGAGGTCATTATGAGGCATAGCGATATGGAGTGGGCAGCCCAGTGTTTCATGTCCTCTAAACCCGCACCAGATTCAGGGTAGCAGGTTCACATTGATATCCAGAATTTGATTGATAAGCACAAACGGGTTTTTGAGGACATCCCTCCAGGTATACCTCCAGACAGAGGGTTTGAGCATGTTGTCCCTAATTTTGCATTCCCCAAAATTGGGGCAACCCTACGCAATTCTCAATTAATTGCTAGAAGTTTTTCTCTAAGCGTGTCGATGTTATGGAAGGGATAATGTTCGATGGAATCAATCATCCCTTGATTTTAATCGTTCTGTTCTCCTGACTAAACATTAAGTCTTTTCTTGTTTTTCTTCTTCTCGTTTTGCGTCTTGTTCTTTGGTTTCTGGTTTTGAATGGCGTCTTGCGTTTTTCAGTAGTGTTGCGAGGAGTCTGCTATGTTCTTCCAAAATCAAATATAAGAAAGATCTTTTGCGGTCAGGTCGTTTGAAGTATAAGCTTATTTTGTATAAGTAATAGAGTTTAAATTCTCTTTTAATATTTTGCGCCATTCTGCAAAGTTTTACTTAGAAATTTTAATGATAGCGCTTGAATCCGCATATCAAATTGTTAAGATTTCTAAGACATATACAAACATTTTAAGTTCTTTGAGCGTTTTAAATAAATTTCTAAAAACGAATAATTATGCATGCAATATTGTCAAATATGTGCACATATATTATCGATAGAAATTCATTTTTATAATAAATGATCGTTTAA
>MU226364.1:5929856-5948989 GCA_018584345.1 Thuja plicata | reverse complement strand
ATAAATCAACCGCTGCCTCGTATGATTGTTCTTATGTCAATCATCGAGTCACCGGCATTACTGTTGCAAGGTGAACTGTATGTGCTACAGTTCAGTTCTACTTGAAGCCACCTGCGGTAAGAAGGGAGCCTCCCCTATTGCTGAGAGGAGAGAGAAATCTCACATACTGCTGCCTAAAGTACACGTTTTGCAAGTTGTAGTCTTAGTGACTTGCAAAATATTTAGCCAACAGAGCACATCATTGAGAGGGAGGAGGGCGCCAAGCCCGTGATCAGTACTCCTTATCATCACCCCAGACACTATAAGGAAGAAATAGAGAAGACGATAAAGGATCTTCTAGAAATGGGGCACATCAGGCCCAGTTCCAGCCCCTTGGCTTCTTCAGTAGTTTTGGTGAAGAAGGATGATACTCTTCATATGTACATTGACTACCATGCACTCAATAAGAGAACCATTAAGAACAGGTATCCCATTCCCCGGATTGATGAGTTATTAGATGAGCTACATGGGGCAGTATATTTCTCGAAGATAGATCTTCAATCAAGGTACCATCAGATATGTGTCCGTGAGGAAGATGTTCATAAGACAGTCTTCAGATGTCACTACAGGCACTATGAGTTTCTAGTGATGCCATTTGGGCTCACTAATGCACCTGCTACTTTCCCGTAATGCATGAACCATATATTCAAAAAGCAGTTGTGCAAAAGCATCTTGGTGTTCTTTGATGACATTTTGGTCTTCAGCAGGACTTGGGAGGAGCACTTACAACACTTGGATGAGATTCTTAGCATTATGGAGGAGCAATATTTGTTTGCGAAAGAATCCAAGTGTGAGTTTGGATTGACTAAGATTCTCTACCTAGGACACGTGATAGGGGCAGACGGAGTTAAGGTTCACCAAGAGAAAATTCAGGCAATTCTTGACTGGCCACCACCGAGGATTGTGTCAGATTTGAGAGGTTTCCTTGGATTATGTTCTTATTACAGGAGGTTCGTGAAGGGATTCTCTCAGACAACAACACCCCTCACCGATCTTACTCGGAAAGGGGCTTTCAGGTGGACAAATGAGGCAGACGTAGTCTTTGTAGTCTTTGACAGGCTTAAGACAGTCATGAGTACTTGCCCGGTTCTAGCACTCTCGGACTTCTCTCATCCATTTGTTCTAGAGTGCGATGCTTCAGGGAATGGGATTGGTGCAGTGTTGATGCAGGATAGACACCCCATAGCATACGAGAGCAGGAAGCTTAAGGATAATGAGAGGTTGTATTCTACTTATGACAAGGAGATGCTTGCCATTATGCACGCCCTGGCTAAATTCAGACAGTATCTAGTGGGTGGCAAGTTTACAGTTAAGACAGACCACAATAGTCTGCGCTACTTCTTGGAACAAAAAGAGTTGAATGAAAGACAACAAAAGTGGGTCAGTAAAATCCAAGCATATGATTATGACATTGAGTATGTCAAAGGGAAAAATAACATTGTGGCTAATGCACTTTACAGGAGACCCCCAGTAGCGGCGTGCTGTGCTTCATCAGAGATCTCTGCGGATTGGAAATCTCACTTCCTAGTTGAGTATTCTAAAAATACTCAAGCTTGTCAGATTTTGGATGGTCAGCTCTAGGATAGCAGGTACAAGGTAATCGATGATATTATCTTCTATAAGGATAGGATCTACCTAGTACTAGGTTCTAAACTTAAGGCTAAGGTGATGAATGTTGTTCATAATGCGCCAATAGTGGGACATCCAGGGTTTTTTAAAACCTACAGGCAAGTCAGGGAGAGGTTCTCATGGAAGGGCCTCAAGGATGATGTCCTTCAGCATGTCAGAGAGTGCCAAACTTGTCAGCAGAACAAGTCTGAGCATGAGCATCCTACCGGCTTGTTGCAGCCCTTCCCGTTTCAGCACAGAGATGGGAGGGTATCTCGATGGATTTTATTACAGGGTTGCCGAGAGTGCAGGGCAGGGATAGCATCTTTGTGGTACTGGACAGACTTACTAAATTCACTCACTTCGCTATCGCAACAGATTGGTCAGCTTCGCAGGTAGTTGAGCTTTTCTTCCGAGAGATTTTCAAACTACATGGTCTCCCCAAGACCATTGTGAGCGACAAAGACAGTAAGTTCCCAAGCACCTTTTGGCAGGAGTTATTCAGATTGACAGGCACCGAGTTGACTCCCAGCACCAGTTACCACCCACAGACAAGTGGTCAGGTGGAGATTGTGAACAAATGGGTGGAAGGTTATCTCCGAAATTATATAGCAGGACAGCAAAGGGTATGGGTTAAATTGTTGTATTTGGGGGAGTTTTTCTACAACTCCACCTATCACATGACTATTGGCATGTCACTGTTTTGGGCTCTTTATGGCAGCGAACCTCTGTCATTTATAGACTTGGCTCTACAGGACAACATGACACCGATTGCAAGAGATTGGTTACAGGATCATCAGGATATTCTTCAATCTCTCAGGGAGAACATTCAGAGGGCACAGAATCAGCAAAAGATGTACGTTGATCGACATAGGACAGAGCGAAGCTTTGAGTCAGGGGATATGGTCTACTTTCGTCTTCAACCATACAGGCAAAGTTCTTTGAAGAAGAGTGGGTCAGAAAAGCTTAAGCCTCGATTTTATGGTCCCTATCACATTTCCAGGAGGGTTGGCGAGGTGGCTTATGAGCTCGAGATAGTAGGATTTATAATGCATTTCACGTGTCTTGCCTCAAGCAAGCGATTGGGCAGTAGATAGTTCCATCAGTTGGATTAGCCTCGCTTGATGAGGAAGGTAAATTGGTTTTGGTTCCAGCTGAGGTGATTGAGGTTAGAGAGAGGAAACTGCGGAACAGGGCTATCAGAGAATATTTGATTCGCTGGAAGGACTTACCTATTGAGGACGCCACATGGGAGGGTGATTCTATTCTGCAGCATCCTGTGTTGAGATTGCTTGAGGGCAAGCAATCCCGGGAAGGGAGGACTGTAATGTCCCCTTCTCCGCGATAGGCCATTATGGCGCCTGATTAGTCTTTCTCCCCATCCGGTTAGACTAATGGCTACTTCTGGAAAATGCCAGCCAGTCACAAGCTTTAGTTGGGTGAATTTTAAACATTTGGGAACCTTTTTCCATAGTTAAGTCACTTTATTTTATAAAGTGAGATTATAAAGTTACTTTATGACTTAAAGTCATTTTATTTTAAAAACTAACTTAAGTGAATGCACTTTATCCCACATTTCTTAGTTTTTTGTGCTTTCCCTCATATCGAAGTTATAAAAGCATAAAGCTCTCCTTGGGAAAGGTACCACGAATTTTATAAGAAAAGATAACAGATCAAGTTACTTATGTGACTGGTTACTTCTTGAGGACAGAAACCCTTGAGGAGAATTTGAGGAGTTGGACGTATCTCCAGCATCTCAACAATGGTGGAATCATTTAGATTTCATTTTAGATCTTAATGCATTGGTAAGGTAGAAAATCTTCATGTTCAGCATTATTAATATTAATAACAAAGGACAGTTTGCATGTGTGAGTTCAGTTTGAACCATTAGTCTCCTTGTTACGACAATAAAGGAAAGGCATTAGTAAAGATAAGTTTGTACTTTGGAAGCTCTCGTGGTGAAGCTGAGAGTATTAAAAACAATTCCTCTTCATTCTAAGCCACCCTTCCGTTGTTAAAAGACACACAGACAAGTGCTTTAGTGGCGTGGGAGAGCTTTAAGTGATAACGCGAAGAAGTCAGTATCGTTGGGCGTCAAGTATTGGAAGTGGTTGCAGTGCGTGGTGGACTGCGTTGATAACAGTGTGGGCATAGCGGCTGGAAACGGCTACCACGGTACATGATAGTATTTACTTACTATGTTGGGCGTTATAGAGAGAGGTAGCTACCTTGTCTAGACCATCGCGTTGGGAGTGGACGGGAGTCAAGCAAACGTGTTAGCAGCGCTGCAGTCAAGGAATGTTAGCCGTAGGTGCCTGCAGTTGACGAGGATTGTGAAGTGACAGCACAGTGAGATATTCATTACCACCACGGCCACTGCTAAGAGTTAATGCATAATTTTAAAAGGTGCACAGTCACTATACATACACTTGTAGCATAAAATGATTCTAATTTGTATTCATTCTGGACATTGAAATTGAGGATAACATTGTTTGTAGTGAAATTATGATTTACACTATAACTAGCTTTGATTATATGATGAACAACCCTCAGCATTAGAGGCATAGTCAATTTGGTGTAATGCATTTTCCTTCTTACATTGATAAAATTGAACAAGAGAAAGATATATATACATCTTGTAAAGATTAGAACAGCATCAACTTTCAGAAATCAAAGTTCTTGCAGTCATTTTTTTTAAATAGCAAGTTAGGATTATTACATTTGCATCTGCGACTATGAGGGTCCTCTACGGGTGATGATCGAGACATTCGACAGGTTCTCACGCTCGAGCATGTTTGAGTATGTGGGGCATGAGTTGAAGGTTTCCTTCATGACCACAGAATTCACGAGAGTATTTGGCATACCTGGTAGGAATGGAAAAAAGATTGATTTAAGGCGAAGAAGATGACAAGTGATGTGAAAGAGTAATGGATCAAAATAGTGTCACGAACTCACACCCGCGGAGTTGGACTCGGTGGTAAAAGCTTTTTAGGGTCGAGGAATGAAGAAGTCCTTCATTGCAGAAGGGTCATGGAGATGCATTATGGACGTGGTGAAGAGTCGGCTGACAAGGTCTAGTCGCGCCTACGATATAGCCCTTCCACAAATTCTCCCGATGAATGGTCTCAAGAACAACCGAGTATATGATTGGGCATCACTTTTGGCAGAGCGCATGTTCGAGTTTATGACCTTGCAGCACAGGACATTCTACATGCCGCATCATGCATTTGGATTGTTTCTAGAGGCCACGCAAGGATAGATTCCACAGGGAGAGCTGAAGGTGAAGCCCGAGGGCCCTTGGCACCAGGCGAGCCGCCCATATTGTATTGGAGGCATTTAGATATAGGGACTGCACCAACAAAACAGAAAAGGAGGCGCCAGGTAGTTTTGGAGTCCGAGTCCGAGGATGTAGACAATGGCAGAGAGGCTACCTTTGAGACTTCGGACGCCTCTGGGGATGGAGGTAGTAAGGTTGGTGGATCAAAAGCCTTAGCCCAACAATGAAGAGGTTTTGATACCCTCAATGAAGAGAACTATCAAATTAGCAATTTCCTTTCTAAAATATTTGATACCACGACAAGTCTTTGAATTTAAAAAACATAAGCATAGATAGTCCCATTTTGTTTCAACTAGGCTAGCTCCTGAGAATGCAGCTTGGATCCTTTTAATCTAACTTGTCTATTATTCTCTGATTGAACTCAACATCAGATGTGCGAAAATTGTGTCCCAGTGTCAACAAATTGTGATGCCACCTTTCACGTGCCTCTCCTTCCAAGCGCAAAGTGACATATTTGATGGCTTCATTTGCTAACATGGGATTCAATGATAGATAGGTATCGAATTTATTAATCCAAGATCTAGGAGTACAGTGTCTTGAACCATCAAAAGTAGGGATACATAGCTTACCCAACCTACTCCATACATCCTGATTTTTAGGACCTTTGTCTCTTCTGAAGCTATTTCTTAACTTGAGTTGGAAAAATCTAGTAGAGACATGGTTGGATGAAACTGCTCAGCTAACAATTTGTACTCGTGTCACCACTCCCTCTTTCACATTTTTCTGTTTTCCTTCTGCTGTAGCTTCACTCTGCAAAAATCTAGGCATCAAAGGTCTAGATGTTCCTCCACTAGTTGCCTTCAAATTGTTGTTAGCAGGTATTTTTGTGTTACTAGCTTCTTAATTGTTTCCTTGATTTCCATTATTGCCTCCATTGTTGTAATTTGTATTCATCTTCTACATCCTCATTTTGGGGAGCTAATATTCAAAATGACCTATTCCGGGTGCTCGCATAGGGTTTTAAACAGATCTAAAATAAATAAGTTTATACTATCTATTGTTCTTCTGGATTTGACTATGTATCTAAAAAAATACACGGTAAAATCCAGATGAACGATAGCTAGAATATCATGGACTGTGGAAATTTCATGTTGCAAATTAATTTATGCAAGTTTATTGAGGCCGACCATCCACATGTAGGGGACTTCATTTTCAAAATGACCTATTCTGGGCGCCCACAATAGGGGAGTTAATTAGATCTAAAATAAATTAATTTATTTAAGTTTATTGAGGCCGACCATCTTCATTTTGTGGAGTTAATATTCAAAATGAATTATTTATAGAGGGGGCTGACCCCTCATGGTGAACGACCAAGTGGTATGATGAAAATCTGCATATTAATCAAGAGTTGCCTCTTTTGTAAATCACGATGTCCTTTCGCAGAATTGTCCCCCTTGGAGAAGTATAAAGAGGAGTTTATGAGGCATTGCGAAGGTATACAATTAATTAATATCTTTGAGATTTCATAGCAGATTTAAGAGTAGAAAAATCAGATGTCAAGAGCAGATTTCAAGGAAGGGTACGTGCAGAGTTTAAAGAAGTTTATAGTAGATATAAAAGCAAAATCATGGAAAATTTATGAGAAGAAATATTGAAGACTATATCATAGACTTGTGAGCAAGAAAAAGTTCAACTTTGTGATCAGATGTTAAAGAAGATTTGTGAAGACGTTTATGCAGAGTTAAGAAGGGAAATATATAAATGCACTTGCATCCTATTTGTAAAGCGCAAGAAGAGTTTGTGAAGGCAAGATCAGATATCCATCATCCGTTGAAGAAGCAACATCCTAAAGGTGGAACTTATTTATTTGAAGTTGAAGCTTCCCAAAAGAAGAGACTGGTGTCACTTGCTGAGTTAGTGCTCAATGGTGGGGATTGGTGTCTCCAATGGGTTGGTGCCTACGAATCATCAAGAGGGGATTGGTGTTTCCAATAGGCTGGTGCCTACAAAGTTTGTAAAACAAGTTTATAAAAGCAATATTTTGCCTTAGTTTTCTCCATAAGGGTTTCCATGTAATGCTATCGAGGGGAAACTCTTCAACACCAAAGACAGCCAGGAGAATGCCATTCTTGATGATGACAAGTGAGATGCTGCAGAGAAAAAATATCAATGCTGTAGAAACTTCAATGACCATGATCTCTTTTATGCAAGATTTGGCCACTGAGAAGTGTAAGTCCACTTTTATTTCAGCTTTTATGACTACTAATTGTAGTCCTATTACTTATTTCAGCTTTTATGACTACTAATTGTAGTCCTATTACTTATCCTAGTCAATCTCTGAATCTGAGATCTGTCTCTAAACAAATTACAAAGAAATCATGCAACCCAAACTTTCTTTTCCTTAGCAGGATGAGATTCTTGTTGCCTTCACCTCTTTCCACTGAAACACCTATTTTCCAACCTACTTTAGTGTAATAGCCCTGATGGCTCTACTCAAACCCAGGCTGTAGATTTACTTTGTTTTTGAAGCTTTGTGCCTTTTGTATTTTGGATTTGTATAATTTTTTTGAAATTTTCAACACTTAAAAAAAATAATGAAATCGCATGCAATTACAACTTGACAGCCTGAACTGGAAACTAATTTTCCAAACTCTTATTTGTAAAGCAACATTAAATTATTCATAATGCAAATTTGATCACCAAGGAAGAAAACTTTTACTTAATGAAAACCTGGAAGTATTCAGCTTCTTTGAATTCACAAATGGATTAGCAGGCCAGACTTGAAACTGATGATGTTTTGGCGCTGGAAAGATTCCTCACACAAACACCATGCCAAACCTTCAATTCAAACATTGGTAGCCCCCTGCGATGAAAACTATGAGTGTTGTAGATCTTCTACACAACAGCACACTCAGTATACTCACATGCAGTCTGTATTTACTGCGTTCAGTCTCACGCCACAACCCGATCTTAAACTCATGAGCAATCACACTTGAATTTGCATGAGATAGATGATCAATTTCAACTTTTTGAAGCTCACACATGACCACCATACACAGTCATTGATTGCACAATTTCACCTGCCGTTTAACAGGTTCAAAGTGCCACGTTTTCTTGCAAGAACTATCAATTCTTGAAGACAAATTTAGAACAAACCCTCATCCGTTACCTTTAGCCAAGAAAATGCAATTCAAAAAATGCTAAGAGAAAGTTTGATTTTCTTTAACAAACCATATATATTTCCTTCATGTCTATCGAACTTGTAGCTTCATGGATACTCCTCGTATAACTTAAACGGTTTGGCATTGCAAAACGTTGGCAATTCAAATATTTGAAATAATATAATTAAAGATATCCCTCCACTTTGAGTTGTCGCCATAATATAAGCTCTTTAATTAACATTTAATGACTTGGTTATAATATATAGTTTTAAACCTAGGATGACCAGTTCGTCCAAACAGGCCTCCAAACCAGCCAAAGTTTGAACTGGTCCGTGGTTTTGGTCTGGTTCGGACAGGGTCCGGCCCACAGGGAGGTGGTTCGAACTAGACCACGCCCAGTTCGGACCCAGGCGGACCAGGCTGGAAAACATCAAACCACCAGCAAACTTGGTCCCACAGACGGTCAAAGTCAGCGGCCAAGTTGGTTTTTTTTTGCAAATTTAATTATCTTTTGACATCCATTGTTAGGATTAGAATACGTTGGCGAATAGAAAAATAACTCCCGGTGACTTTGTACAATAATAAAAGTTTTTTTTGGCCCTGCCCCTTGACCCCATCTTGGGGTGCTGCCCCCAAACCCCTATTGAAAAATCTAGGGGGAAACTGTGCCGATAAAAGTGGGGAAAAATTAACCTCCAGTTTGATTAGACTCCATATAAAAACATCCACAACCCTAAAAAGTGGATTCTAAAAGCTTGTGCTGGCTTCCACTTCTTAGCTTGCACTTGATGAATTTGAAGATTTTGACACCAATAATGTTATTGGTGCAGCTGATCCCATTGGCCTTAGCTTTGTTTGTGATTCGACTGATGCCAATGTAGAAGAAGAAGAAGAAGAAGAAGAAGAAGATGATGATGATGATGATGATGATGATGAAGAAGAAGAAGAAGAATATTAATAAATTTTTAATCCATTAGTTGAACTTGAAACAATGATACTTGAACTGGATGTTATGATTTATCACTTGACATTTTAATGTTTTGAATCGTTGATGTTGAACTTGAGTATATGTCAATATGATGCTATGATGATATGATCATGATTCATGATCCTATGATTACAAATTTATGGTGTTTAAATGTTTTTATGATACTATGTGATATTTTAATCTTAACTCATGCTTCTAGGCTTCATATATATATATATATATATAATTTACATGTTTTTGTACTAACGAACCCAAACCCCTTTTCAAAAAAATTTCGTACCAGCGAACCGGTTCTTCGAACCCGAACTTGAACTCGAACCGGCATCCTGATTTTAAACCATATCATTAATTAAGTTAGACTTAATTAATTAACATTAAACCATTAATCATTTCAACCACCAACTAACCAAGTCAACTCCAATTCCCTGACAAACCCACCACCAGAACATCCTACCACAAATAGTATCTGACCGAGAATGAACTTACTATAAATAATAAGTACCAAATTGACCTCTAGCTTTGCCAACTGGACCCTCTGAACAACTCCATTAGCCTATGAGGGTCAGGAAATAGGCTAATCCTCTGAGAAATGACACTCGGGAAATTGGGGACATTACATTTAGTGAAAGCTAGTAAGCCTTTCCTTCTACTTGATAACAAATTTCAGGCTGATACCCCTCCATCCTATACGGTATATGATAGTGGAGCTCAAACAACAAGAGAAACTCACACCAAAAGGAGACTTTGATTCTTATTTCAGTAGTCAACAACAATGACTCAATTCTTGGGTGTTAAAAACTCCAAGAACATGGAGCAACCCGTTCATTGAAGTGTATTAATCTTCTCATCTACAACATAGAAGGAATCAAAGAAAACCAAATGACCATTATCAGATGTCTGGGTAAACAAGAGAAAGTATAATGATCCTAAGATGACATTAACAAAGTGTACTCAACCGAGTAGAGGCTATCAAGTGTCTATGATGAAATGACCAATGAGGAACTCATTGCTGCTGCACAAATAACCAGTATCCAATGACCTCCAAGAAAGCTACTAATGCAAAAAGTTTCCAAATGCCCAAGGAGAAAATTACTAGGGATTACTGGAATACAATGTAGGGTGGACACAAAAGGATGAACAGCTTGTTAGTATAGGAATGCTGGAGGTAGAAGTGGAGCTGCCCCATGACTCTGAACGTCACTATGCTCTGGAGTCTGACCTACTCCAACTTCTGAAAATACACACCTCTATGTATCTCTTTCCAACATGACCAAGTCTTATCAGCCCGTGTCTTAGTTTGCTGCATTAGTTCATAAAGTTCCTCTCCAACATTGCCTTTTTGAACTTTTCTAAATTTCCCAGAAACTTGATTTATCATTTAGGTGATCTATTTATTTGGGTTTTTAAGTATAATGTTTTAATTAATAAATTAACTTCTCTTATATATCATTGAAGACCATCTTCTCCAGCAATAATTTGAATTTGGTGACTAAGATATTTTTGCTGGATCTGAAATATGCAGGTTAGACTTCAGCTATGAATCAAATAACTGGGGAGTTGGATTACCTCCAAAAGAAAAGAATGGATATAACTGGCCTGTGTAAGAAAGCACTACCAGTACTGTGTAACTTATAGCAATGCATATGTAGTTGATTCAATCTATATCCTTTGTCTTTTATAGTGCATTTCTCTAAGTTTTATGTTTAGTGTTGGCATTTGAATCAATGCCAAAGTTATTTGAAGAAAACAAAAGCATTGAAAAATTTTATTGTTTCATTTTTAATGCAGTTTTGAGAAGCATTGGTTTTATTTTTTCATTACCTGAAAGTTTAAATGATGTCAATATGCAAATGCAGAAATAGAGAATTCTTTTATTACAAGATTGAGGAAAATTCAATTGTCAAATACTCTGCTTAGCTAGAAATTTGTTATGGTTGCAAATCAATATATCTATCACATTTGGATGAATCTAAATTTTGCAGAATGAAGACATTTCTGGCAAATGTTTCCTTCAAACCAGCAAAGCATCATATTCTGGCTGCTGTCGAACATTTTCAAAATATGCTCAAAATTAGACGCTCTTCTCCTCTTTTTCGGCTGAGGACAGGAAATTCTATTCAAGTAAGTATCCTGTTTCTCATGTCTTACACAAAAGGGATTCGAATATTATATGTTCAGGGGATAGCCTTTCCAAATTCTTTTAGTATAAATAAGTTTTTATTCACATCCATAGATATTTTCTAGAATGGCAGCGAGTTCTAACTCATTGGCCCAAGGGCTGACTTAGAGTTCCAAAATTAATCCTAGAGGCAGGGGTTATGCTTGGCATTTCAACACAATGAATACATGCTAGAATGGTATAAGAGCTCCGATATTCAGGTGAAAGTCGATTTTTGTGCAATGTTTTGCAAAGGAACCACAACTTGTGGTGTCAATCAAACATGCGTTGGCAAAAGCACAAATTCTTGCATATATTAAAGGTTAGACTTAGGAAAAAGCAAACAAAATGACTGAGAAACCTCAAATGCAGTGTCATCTTTTCTAAAAACAACCCCTATTTTTTTCCAATTTTCTTGCCAAAGGAGAAACATAACATGATCAATGCAAATAAAGATTCAAGTTGTTATAGTTCTGATTTTGTAGTTCAATTTACGTGAACTGCTGTTCTAGATTTCTCTGAGGATGATGAATGTTCAAAATTTATGCTTCAATACATAGAATATATGAACATGTAAAATCCAACATGTAACATGTAAAACAACCATAAGAATAGGATAATCTGGTGTCACAAAGTTAAGATATATTTTTTGCAATGTTTATTTTGACTGCTGTTACAAGGTTTAAGGTAAGTAAACATTCACAGGGAGGCATCAAAACATTAAATGAAAAAATATATATATATAACCACATGAGATACCTTGAAAACAGAGGTAAGGATGTCTATTGCAGGTCTGATTATGATCCAAAATTCCTCTGAGGAACAATGTCAAGCAAGCTCTAACTTTATCAACCACACACCTAAGTGGTAAACAAATGAAGCAGCACCATGAAATATGACTCCTAGGCACATCAAACTCACTAAAGTCACCAAATATCAAGATGGAAATGCATTTTCAGTCATGGGCTCTTTAACACCTGTTGCAGAAATACAGTGAGCTGTGTGACCTCACAATGAATCCACAATAGCATACAATTCCACTTCACACCCCTGCAAAGACCTCTAAACTACCCAGCGCCTTGTAATGCCCCCTTTTGGGATTGCCCTAAAATCACAAGTTCAATTAAAGCAAGAAATGTAATACAGTTATAGTTATAACTTTACCAATTCTGGTTTAGGTCCTGCAATCATGTTAGACAATATTGGAAACACAAGTCATAAGACCAATTATTTCTACAAGGTTAAGGATCAAATCACATATAAGTGCATACATATATTAATAATCATGTTAATCCATTTAGATAAATCATGTAATATCTATAGTTCATTTTTAGAATTCAACCATAAGAAGGGTTGAATGAGGGAAGCACGATAGGGTGCCCAAAGCATCCCTTGCACTAAGCCCAAGGGTGGATACAACACCCCCCTTGGCCCACATGCGGCAGGACGCCCTCCATCCAACATGGGGTGATCTTCCCAGGAAGAGAGCTCATCTCTGCCCTCCCAATTCGAGTCACCTTATTCAACCACCTATGATTGTGACTTCTCTTAAATTCAGTTCCAACAATCAACCATCATAGAGGTTGGAGAGGAAACCATAATAGGGCACTCAGAATATTCCTCTTATCTAAGACCAAGGGCTCGGATACAACACCCCCCTTGGCCCACATGCGGCAGGACGCCATCCATCCAACATGGGGTGGTCTTCCCAGTAAGAGAGCTCATCTCTGCCCTCCCAATTCGAGTCACCTTATTCACCTGCCTATGATTGTGACTTCTCTTAAATTCAGTTCCAACAATCAACCATCATAGAGGTTGGAGAGGAAACCAGAATAGGGCAGTCAGAATATTCCTCTTATCTAAGACCAAGGGTCGGATACACTACCCCCCTTGGTCCACATGTGATAGGATGTCATCCATCCATCATGGGGTTGAAATACCCCAAGCATACACAAAGAGCAAAAATAGACAAATATGCAATGATAGACCAGCAATCTGAGATCTCTACTATAATCAGACAATTACAACTGTTTATTACAATCAAGATGGAGCTCAAGGGACCTTGCACATACTCTGTGGGTAGATCAGCTGTGGCTGTTGTAGATCTGATGTATGTGATCTCAGTGTATCCTCCGATTTACCTCTGATGTAGGGGGTTTCTAATGGCTTCTTTGCTAGATATATAACTTTGATATGCAGCAATTTTACAATGCTATCACTGATATGCAGCATCCTTCAGATGGAATACAGTGTTATGTCTTTGCTGTGATAAATGTGCCCCGACCTTCAGATGGAAGGAAAGGCTATGTTATGTATGTCACCGATTATTATATGCTTTTGCAGGCCTATGATGGTTACTGTAGGTGCTCTGCAATATCAATATCCTAAGTCACAAGGTACGAGTTCAAATTCGAGCTAGGCAACCATGAAATTCGAATGAAGTTTGGCGAGGGTAAAAATTCAGATTAAATTTGCCTATTATAATTTTATTTATTTTTAAATATAAGTAATGTATCCATAGTTAACATTGCTAAATATATTTGAAATCATTATAAAAAGATGGCACATTTATTAAATTTATAACGTAAGGAACGTGTGAAGTCACAATTACAAAGATGTTTATTTGTCAAAAAGGTACAATCAAAAGTCAAAAGACTTTAGAACTTCAAAAGAGCTCTATGTTATTAAGAGTGATTGGATCAGATGGTGTATCATCATCATCAGTATCGCTACCCAATTCTTCATCAAAATAGTCAAGCTCATCTACATCTAGCACTACTATGTCTTCTAAAATTCATTGTTGTGAAGATGTGGAGTCATTTGCTGATTTGGTCATGAACAATTTTAAATTGCTGCGAACATAGACAAGATCTCCCAACTTTTCAGACAACTTGTTCCTCTTTTTGGAATGGATGTGGTCAAAGCAACTCCAATTCCTCTCACAAGCTGATGAACTTGCTCCTTGACTCAATATTTGAATGGCAAAGCACTGAAGTTCAGGAGTTTGTGCTCGATAGCTCATCCACCATCTATGGCTAGGTACCTCATCGCGTGGCATATAATATTTGGCTGCTGCTATTCCAAACATTCCTTCAGTTTCTCTTGTATTTCCAAACTTGGTCTCTAATTAGAGCTGCAATTGTTGGATCTAGTTCAAATCTGTTAATGGCTTCATAAAACCCTGTCATAACTTCACTATCACCTTGTCTATCAATGTTAAATAGCTTAGGCTCCAAATAGCATATTGCTGCATGTAAAGGTGTGTGCATCATTTTCTATCTTGAATCAGTTGTCTCCCATATCTCCATGTACTCTACTTCCACATTTTTTTAGTGCTCTCTGAATATCTTCCTTAAAACGGTTTATGCTTTCATTTAGCATGCCAAGGCAAAGAGTGTCAACATCAACCATACAGAGCACATCAATAATTAGCTCACATACACTCAAAACCTTTGCTCCACTTTCCCAAAAGCTGCTATTTAAAATAATTTTCTCTTTATTCTTCCCCTTAGCACTCTTAGAAAGCACTGAACATTCCCACTCATTGGAACAAATAACAAGTCTCAGAGATGCTTTCTCTTCAACCACTCTTTTCAAAATGATATAAAATGAAGCAAACCTTGTTTCACAAGGCCTTAACAACTCCCTAGATGCATGTTTCTTGTAAAGACTCAATGTAAGATGATGATTTCTTATGAAATTTGCAATTTCCCTCCCTCTGTGAATTGCTTCATATATCCATGAGAATTTAGCCAAATCATGAAGCAACAATTCCAAACAATGTGTTGCATATAGACTCCAATATATTTTTGGGTACTTGTCTACAATCAGTTTCTTAATTCCCACACAATTTGTTGCACTATCAGTTACCACTTGAACCACATTTTCCACCCCTACTTAAAGAATAGCTTCCTCTAATATTTGAAATATATACTTTGAAGTTTTTTTTTCATAGTGTCAATTACTTCAAGAACACAACGCCTTCAGGACAAGCCACCAAAACATTAATCAATGGCCTTCGACACATATCTGACCATCCATCACTCAATATAGTCCAACTTGTTGTCTTCCATGAGGATTTGACATCAACTAATTTCTCAGTCACTATCTTTTGACCTCTGCAAAAGAGTCGTCCTAAAAGCCTCTTCTGGTATGTACCATTTGCCAAACTCCACAACTCTTTGAATTGCATTACGAAAATGCAGATTTTTAGCTACATTGAATGGAATAGAACTTGTATAAAACAAATCAGCTAATGCATTATCTATCTGTTGTTTCTCTGATGGTTTCCAAAAGCCGCTCAATGTTCCACTCTCTTTCAATGCTCCTATGTCCTTGGATTGATTGGAAGAGAAAGACATAATAGCTGAGAATCTAGATACATCCTCTTCAATTCTCGGTTCCTTTTGTGCCTTCTTCATCTTCATTACGATTAAAGAGGAACATTGTTTCTCTAAAATAGTTCTAATCTTTGGGTTCACACTCGGACATGTAGTAACACCTCCACATTTACTCCCCGTAATACCAAGTGGTTCATTGCCCTTGTTAAACTTCTAGTAAAAACTTTTGGGCACTTATTACAATGGAGTTCAACACCATTATGAGTCACATATTTCCATGCCTCTGAAGTTGATTTGTTGGGAGCCATTACAATTTGTACAATTCAATAAAGTTAAGATTTAATTTTTAAAAGTAAAACATTAACTAAAGAAATTTTAAAAATATAGTTTTTTATTTTAACTCTAGGAAACAAAATAACTCAATAAAGTATAAAAATATATTTTTAATATTTAAATATATTAATTTTATAATAAAATAATTAAATATTTTATTTGTTAAATTTAAATTATATCTTAATGTTTAGCATATTTGTTAAATTTATTTATTGTTATTTATATTTGAAGAGTATTAGCTTAAAATCTAAAGTGATTACTTGATATGATATTTCAATTTATTAAATGGTGATAAAAAATTATAAAAATAAAATAAAATAATATTAACTTTAATATTTATATAATAATATTTCATTTTTAACAATTAAATAAAATAAAAGATAAAATTTAGAAATAGTAATTTAAATCTATTAATAAATGCTTAAAACTCATCATGTAACACATTTATAATAATATTTAATTTTTAATATAACAATTTTTTAAGATGTGAAAGTATTAATGTATACCTAATTAACTATAATCTATAACATTTTAAAATCTACATCATTATATTATTACAAATTTAATATAGGATTTTAAAGTATTTGATTTATAGATTCTAAATTTTTTTATTTTATTTTTTTTGCTCAGTAAAAGGCCAAGGCCATTGTATTTTATTTGTGTTAAAAAGGTTTACAATAGTCTCCATTCATTGCGGGCACTGGTAGGAAAGAATGGAGAAGAAAACCTCCAGTCTTGCCCGGGACCGAAGTCCAGATCATCAGGGTACCTATAATTTAATATGAGGGCATTCCCTCATTTACAGAAGTTTATGAAGACATTCCTTCATTTACACTTTTCATAGTTTAAGAATCTTTCTACAATCATGCACTCTTTTATCAGTTTTAATGCATTATACAAGTATCAAGGATGTCCCCCTTGTCAGATTCCTGATATTCTCTCTACATATGACTTCAATATCAATGTTCATCCTATTCAGGCTCCTAGAATCATTACTTCCACATAATTTGTTCCTGCACATTAGTTACTAAAGGAACCATCTCCTTATCTATTGGATTTGGTTATCAATTCTACCAGCATATCTTTATATGTTTATCAGACAGAGATATCTAAGCCTTATCTAAATTTTCTAAACTTAGGCACTTATGATGAGAGTTTAAGCATAAGATTCAGGTCGTAAGCATATTCAGTCTAAAAAAGCCTAAATCATGAATACAGTACAGAATTTTACCACCTCTATTATCTATGTTAATCACTCTGTCTAAAGACAGGTCTTTATAATTTAAAGAGCTTTCTTTCTAAATCCTCATCTACTTCCATGACTAGAACTTAACACACAGGTTTATCCTTTAGTTAATTTCAATTACTTCTGATGTTTGTCTGGATATGATCCCATATGTTGGCTGTTAGTAAAACAAAGAGAATGAGATATGCCATATCAACACATATATATGCATTTGAGTGTTAAAACATGTCTTCCTATATATATATATATATACACCATTCTTAGGATCTCCTGCTTAAACATTTTCAAGATCTCCTGCCGAAACATTTTTAGGAATGTCTATTAAAGGAATATGCTTCATCATAATAACATGCCCATGTTTTCTTGTTTCACCGATTTTAAGAACTTATAAGGATGATCCCCTGTTTCTATTTCTCTATTTACTCTTTATCTGTACGCTATTTAGAAATACATTTCCATAAAGTTAGTATTCTGAATTACATAGATAAGATCCATCCTTAATCTAAGTAGCCTCCTACTTCTAAGACAGATTAGTAGTTGATTTTTATTACAAAGTTATTAGGAAAGCAGTCATATCTGAACCTGAATCTTCGAGAAGAAAATTAAATATAAGAGTGTTAATGCTTATTTCCAAAGTATGTATATCCTTACATGGTTCAAATGAGTTTACCTATTGCAGCTAGACTTTCAAACACTGTGCGAGCTCTTGATGTATGTATATGGGGGTATGCATTTAGGCATTCCTGAGTGTAAACAGCTAGATAATTTACCGTCCCCTGCTGGTCCTTATACATAATCCAGGCCTAAGACAAAGGTTCTTGGGAGTAAACAATATGAGATAACGATTACATGTTAATACTTGTCCCGAGGTCTAACCATACCTCTATGTTTAGAGTCTAGACTTCAAGATCAGAGATTACCATGTAGTCCTGATCATTGCTCCTAGTTCAGTACTGCCAATCTTTTATCAGTTACTAGTCGCCATCTCTTATAAGATGGTGCTCTATTCCTTCATGTTACATTCCTACTTAATCTTCTGTATTTCTGCCCTTAAGTAGGCTAGTTACCTGTGTTGTCAGAAAAGTTTCTACCTCTGTTACCTCCTTATTCTATTCAATAATTGTATATACCCGAAATTCTCTATTTTTATCCAATCTATAATGTCCTTCTAAGTTTTGTTACACGTTAACAGGAATATTGCCTACTCTTATGACTCTTGTCTATTCTCTGCTGAGTTGTTAATAGTCCATATCCTAGATCTAAACAGTGCATATATCGATGTTTACCAAAATGAATGTATTTGAATAAAAGGAATAGTAAATAACAGTATATATATATATACACATATATATGTTTAAACATATATATATACATATACACATGTATATATATGCATGCTCTAATTAGATCATAAGTATATGAAAATATATGTATATAAATATATATATATATATATATATATATTTGTATATATATATGTCAGAATATCTACAAGATCTGGAAATCAGTTATTCCATATAATCTAGTTAAAAAGATATCTATTTAATTTATGTCAATACTTCCATCATGTTTCTCTGTAATTATAACATTTTTCATTCTGTCATTATAGTCTATGTGCTATGTTATACCACCTATAAAATATAAAAATTCATCCTATACTGTTTTATCTTCCTCAATTTAGTATTCGTACCTATGAACATCATTTTGTTACCTATCTACATTATATACCACAAAACAAACAAATTGGCCTTCCTTCTCTGTTCCTCATTCCCCTCATTTGATGAACATTATTTCTTCATCCGTGTCTTCATCTGTTTATTCTTCATTCTTATGTCCAGCTTTGGTTTTCCTGGTTATGCTTAGCCAACCTTTCTTGACGAAAATTGGTGGATTGTTCTTTATTTGCTCCATATCCAGTGTTTCGATTGTTGGAGGAACACTAAATCCCTCTGCCTCAAAATATTTATTCAGCCACTTGGGCTC
>MU226364.1:5907280-5921502 GCA_018584345.1 Thuja plicata | reverse complement strand
TATTACACAGAGCCTTAAGGTCTGTGGTAAAATCTATTATATTGTCTTTAATATCTTGATAAGGTTTGATCCAGATTTTGTGATGAATATTACCTTCAACTTTTTCTATATCTAGCTTGTATGTAATGTAGTTTGCTATAAATTTGATATTGCATGGTAGGTCAATCTTGACATCTGGCTGAATCAATATCTTAACCTCTGAAGAGTTCAGTAAATTAAGTTCTAATCCGACCATTCTTCCTAAGCTACTACCTATTTGTGAGATAATTTTACTATGCATTAGTTCTATTGACATATTTACTATTCTTACCCAGATAGGTGCCAAAATGCTATCAAACATATTGCAACAAAAATTCAGTTTCCATTCCATAAATATAATTGCAAACCCTAAATAATAAATATGTGCAGCAGATAGTAATTTATTCTTAATAGAATCATTTTTGCATTCCAGAAAAAAACAATTATTTTTTAGAAGAGTCATACTTACCTGTCGCCCGAAGGATTCATGAAACCACTTCTTGATGTCCTTGTCATTTAGCTTATGACCATACCATTTTCCATAAATCCCTGTGGATTCACAATGATCCCTTAAGCCGTGTGTTAGTGTATAATCACCTTGAATGCATAGGGCTTCAACAAGATTTTTAGGGTTATCAGTCATTTTGGGTTTTTGGGGTTGCATCGGGTACACCCTAACAGAAGGAGTGAAATCGCTACAGTGTTTAGCAGGATTCCATCTATGGGGTGGAGTATACATACTTACTACCTTATCTTCTAAGCAGTGTTCCGTTTGTAGATACTTGAACCTATTGAAGGTGGGAAGAATATTGTTGTCAACCTTCGATTCATGAATTCTCCTAGTTTTCCTGTTTATATATCGCTTGAGTCTCTGAGCATTTTTTTCCTGAGTCGGACACCATTCATTCTCTAATGCTAACCTGTGCTGAGATGTCGAATTTAAGGACTTCTTGGGCAGGGTATATTTAGGGTTTGAAACATTTTGGCCATTTTCTAAAGAATTCCTATTAAACATAGGTGAGATATATTTTGCATACCTGGTTCGATTAAATACAAAGAACTGAGCATTTAGATCTCTAACTGTCGTTAATTTCTTGGGTCGCTCTATCATAGAATGCCTCTGTATAAGCCGATAAGAAATCCAGCTTTGTCCTGCCCTATATGGTTGATTTACCCTAATTTCGTTGTGGAGAAGAGTCCCATGATTCCATGGAGAAAACTGATAGAAACCCTAATTATAAAAATTGTTATTGTCACCACGAGAGCCAAGATATCGCCCTAGAGCATTATTCGCACAATGGTTTGAAGAAACCCTATCCTGCCAAAGTATGTCACTTGATATTTTCCCAAACCTAGGCCATCGTATACCCGGGAGATAATCATGTTGTCTTTGGTAGCTATCGTCTCTCAACAAAGAAGGTCGAGGTTGCTTCAAAATTTGTCTGCTCCAAAATTCGTGTCTGCTCTTCCATTAGATAGGTATGGTTGTGTCACCAATATTAGTTGTATTAAGGAATGTAAAATTACTTACATGGAGAAAATTATTATAGATTCTAAATTTTATTGCAACACTATTAATAAATATATATTAATATAATATTAAATAAACTATACAAGTCATAAAAATAAACTTAAATAGCCTACCCCACACGGCGTCGCAACAGAGACAAATACACAGGACTGGTGGTCGACAGAAGAAGAGAAGGAGCGATTCAATTCTCCACAATGCAGCGGCAACAACAGGGATTAAATTTAGTCTTCAGAGTCACCCTTTTCAAAACACAGTCAGCATTCAGCTCGCCAAAATATACACAATCAGCCAAAGATTTTACTCTTACTCCGCCACTGAGCACTTAGATTACCAAATCATAAATTGCAAATTTGCAAAGAAATCACTCAGAAATTGCCTTCGAGTTCAAGAGATTTGTGGATTCAAGGGGCTCGAGAACAACTCTTTATAGAAAGAATGATTGGGAAGCATTCTAAATTATTAGAAACTTTAAAAATAGCATTTTTTTAGATGTTTCCTCTAATGGAAAAAATTGCCAATTTTTCCATACGAATAAAATGGCGAACTATATCAACTTTTCTAGAAATATTTGAAATTCGGAAAAATCTGAACTTCATGCTTCATATTCACAATCAATATCTTCGTGCTCCCCTTTGCTACTGCCAATGAATGTATATTAATTGCAGAGGTATGAATGTGAATATGTTATTGCAGAAGTATGAATTAACGAGGTAGGAAGATATATGTCACTGCTATGGCTCAAGGATGAGAGGTTCTCATGGAAGGGCCTCAAGGATGTATATGATCGCTGCTCCTATAAACAACCACAATCAACAACGTAACCTGTGCCTCAAGGATGAGAGGTTCTCATGTAAGGGCCGCAAGGATGTATAGTATGTATATGGAGATACTTGGTCAAACGATCAACAACCATGTAAATGCAATCCTTGCCCTATAGCTTGGAAACCCCTATGATAAAATCTATCGAAATGTTCTCCCACTTTTAATCCGAAATGGGCAAGGGTTGGAGTAATCCTACCGGAAAGGTATGCTTGGACTTGTTTTGCTAGCATGTGGCAAAGTCTTTGATGAATCGCAGCACATCTTCCTTGAGGCCCTTCCATGAGAGCCTCTCACAAATTTGTCTGTCTTGAGGTATTTGGGGTGCCCTACTAATGGTGTCTCATGAACCTCCCTCAAGATCTTCTCCTTAACTTTGACTCTGGTACCAAGAAAATTTTGTCCTTGTAGTAGATGACATCATCCTACCTTGTCCCTATCATCATGAATATTTCCATCAATCAATTGGCAAGCAAAGGTATTCTTGGAGTACACTAACAAATGAGCCCTCCAATCAATCGAAACCTATGCCAAAAAGCATATGGCAAGTCTCCTAGGCATAGCACTAGCAACCAAATTCTTCTTTCCCTTCACATACTCGTTGAAGTCATAGGCTTAAATCTTTGTCACCCACTTTTTCTGCCTCTCATTCAAATCCTTCTGCTCCAAGAAGTACCAAAGGCTATTGTGTTCTATCCTAACCACGAACATCCCCCCAACCAAGTATTGCTTGAACTTGGCCAACACATGCATGATTGCGAGCATCTCCTTGTCATATATCAAGTACAATCTCTCAATCTCCTTGAGTTTTTGGCTCTCAAATGCAATGGGGTGATGATTCTACATCAACACCACTCCAATGCCTTCCCTTGATGTGTCACACTCGAGGACATGGCTGAGAGAAGTTAGGCAACACCAAAACCGAGCATGTACTCATAGAATGGATGTGGTCAAGGCTGGAAATTGAGCCACAAATTACAAATCTAGAGAATACATCTCAGACTCGTAAACAATGCCCTTTTAGCTAGAAATTGAAAAGCTCTTCTATCAAAAGACTATTTCACAAGTTCTCTCTAGTGTTCTTCTCAAACTTCCAAACTTTAAAAACTTCTTTTTACATTGCAAGCCAGGGTTTTATAGATCCAACCCCTTTTGTTCATAGACTGGCTGCACGATCTTCTAGTTATTATAACAGTTATAACTGCCTTCATGCCGAAGATTTTTACATTATTAGTATGTTATGCAACTGGCATGGGTGCTAGTTGTGCTTTCTACAGTTTGTTATGCAACTGGCATGGACGCCAGTTGTGCTTTCTACCATTTTTTATGCAACTGGCATGGGCGCCAACTATGCTTTCTATAACTGAATCGCCATCATCACAAAGTCCCCCGCAAATTCCTTTCTCGCAGCACACAATCTTCTCTTGACACTTGTCATAAATTTTCCTTTAAAAACGGTCCCACAATTTTTTTTGAGAATATCCTCCATTCGTACTGTGTGGGGCCAGCTTTCTTGAATGATGAGACGGTATGCTGACATGTGTCATGCGGGCAGGCGCTCTTGAGAGTGGATTGGAGCTATTTTCTTTGGGTTCTGTTGTGTTGCCATGTGTCCTCCGTGCAGGCTGTGGGGAAGTCTTGAGCAAGGAGGCTTGAAAGTAAATGCAAAGCTGGCATATTTTTCGCACACAAGAAAGAAGGGGAAGCCTTGGTCAATAAAATTGGAGTCAAGAAACCAACTGCCGTAGAGAATATCTACGCTAGCCATTTGGAATACATTAATGAGTGTTTGCTCACAATTCTAGAATTTTTACTCACAAAAGGTCTCCCCAAGGTATCTTAGTTCTCTTTTCAGGATGTTTCAACTCTCTTTTAAGTTTTTTTGGTTTCTTATTCTATCTTCGTATGGTTATAAATAATCCAGTCATTTGCTACTTCCAAATTCTAACTCTTAACAAATTTCATAAATTGGTGTCCAGACTCCAACCTAAGAAATACCTTTGGTAGTTTATGGACCTAGGAGAGGTTTCAGTAATAGATATCAGGCAACAATTTTGAATTAACTTTTGGCAAGGATACCATGCTCAATGTTCAAACTGAAACACTAGCAAATGCCAACTAGTTGGTTGAATGGAAAGGGACTTTACTGACACCAAAAAAGTGGTTGGCACATCCAATTTTGAGCAACATTTTCCCATTGAATGAATTTTACTAAGGAAAGAGGAACTGATGAGAACATTTAATTCAATGATGAGAACTTCTACTTAAATACTATATACAATAAAATTCAATTTCAATTATAAATGTATAAAGACCATACACTTAAATGGTTGTATATACCATATATAAACATTGGGGAGCCTTTTAAAAACCCCTTGTAAGTTTGCCCCACTCTTGGGGGGTGTTTGCAAATTGTTTCTTGTTCTGTAAGTAGCCTTTTGGCTGGGTATTGTTAATGGCTTATTTGGCCTGTGTGCTGTAAGTGGCCAGTTGTGGCTTCTTGCTTTGTTTGGCCTGTTCTGTGGCCTTTTATGTGCCTTTGTACCTTAGGGTGACCACCCTTGTATTGCTCCTGATCTTAATAAAAAACATATAACATTCAATTATAAATGAATAAAGCAGTAGGTATCATTTTTTTATTTTTTTTTGTATTTCTAGGTGCTTCACGTATTCACTACTCGAGCGTGTGTGCTTGCTTCTTGCTTCCTCCTTTTCTTGTTACTCTCTTTTCATTAAGGGCGAGCACAAATCTCAAACATAAATTGTGATATATGAATAAAAGTAGAACACAACTCCAACTAAAAATTGTTATCATTATTTTTATGTTTTGTGGAGAAAGATAAATAAATACCCGCCTAGCATATTAGCAGTGAATTAAATAATAACTCGCAAAATTTAATTAATATTTTGTAGCCACTAGACAGTGATATCAATTAAATAGGAAGCTACAATATGGTTTCAAATGGATTTTTATTTTCTCTTTCAAATTGCATTGTGATTTTCTTGAATCTTTTGTATAAGGAAATTGTAGACCAAAAAAAAGCGACTATTCCGTTCTTGACATCCTTCAATTTGTAGTGTGAAATGTGTTAAATTTCTGAAGTAGACACCGTCATCATTCAATCTAGAAACTGATAGGTCTAAATCTCATTTTCTCTTTTTTTCTGCATTGGTATTGACAACATAGAGATTGATTTTGTATATACTTTGTGGTGACAATGCAGGCAAGGGTTCGTTTTCACAATACTGGTCCTTCATGGGTTCCTGGGTCTATCATTATGAGCATTGAAGATGGCAACGAAGGGATGCCTGGTCTGGCTCAACTTGATCCACTGTACGTAATGTTTGTTAGTACTTGTTATTTCATATTCAGCCGGCCTGAAACTGCACAAATAAACATGAAATAGGAAAACTGCTGAGTGTTATGCTCATTTTGGTGAGCTAAAGTTCACAGATTAGACTATATTAATACTTGTTCTTTTGATTATTAGGTACCGAAGAATTGTTGTAGTATTTAATGCCCGCCCAAGCAATCTTGTAGTTCCAATTTCTGCACTAAAGACGTTATCTCTTACTCTCCATCCAGTACAGGTATTTTTCATCGATTCCGTATCCTAATTGTACTATGGGCCATAGCAGACAAGATTTTTTTTTTGTAGTGAATGATATTGAAAATGCTTGCATCGAAACTATGTGGTGTTGCCTTGATGCAATTTTCTTTTTATTCTGCAGGAAGCATCATCTGATGCACGAGTTAAAACTTCATTATATTATACAATCACGGGTACATTCAATATTCCACCAAGGACAACATCTGTATTTGTGGAAGTTAGATAGGTATGTGTCTGTTTTCAGATATGCAGAGGCAAATAAAGAATTTAAACTAGCTCCCTGGTGAGCTTTGTCTTGATAGCAAAACCATGCAAGTGGTCTTAACTACTGTCAATATAAATGCCACTTGAATTGCTCATTCGAAAGTCAAATAAATGGAGAATGTTATTCAATTTTCTATATGATAACGTATTCTACTTCTCATATTTTTCTTCATATGATTTTTATGCATAGAGTATAATAAGAGATGGTGAAACAAACCATCTAAAGGCCCAACCATTGTATGACTAATTCTTTCTTGCATGGGACTCGTGATATTGGTTAGCTTTACACTTGACATGTCAATCTTCTAACTCTTGTACTCCATACACTCTTATTATGACGATAGCTCCTAAGTAAATTCTTTGGCGGATACTCTATGATGTGTGGTTTCTTGTGTTGAACTTTATGAACCACAAGCTTTGATGGCAAGGAATTTGTGTTCACAAACCAAATCCAAAGGTCCATACCGAAATCTTTGAGAGATTAAAAAAAACTATTCAAGGACTTCAGTATTATGAACTTTGACTATATTTGTTCAAATTGATATTTGGTGAGATGATAATGTTTTAATATGTTGCTGAGAAGATTTGGAATGAAATGGAACTTTAACATAGTATATTATGTTTTAAAATTAAGTTTTACTTTTGGGAAGAAATTCATGTGTTTTCTTTTAGAAATTTTCAATTGTAATAATTTATTAAAAAGAGTTTTCTTGATTTACATAGCCTAAGATTTAGTATAGATTCTATTTTGAGAACATCCTCATCAATTTGTAGAACCTATTGATGAAAACTTTTAAAATCATATTATTAAGTAAATTTGGATGAATTACTGTAACATCCCTTATAGTTTGATGACAATTTGACTTACATGGCAACATTCATTTTTTTTAATTATGTCTGAATGCTTACCAAAACATAATCTATATTGATAATGGTGATTTCCTTTATACCATGATAGTGACTGATATAGTATGCTCATGACTATACTATTGTGATTGTTAGGAAATTATCTAGTTCATCAAACCATTTCTTATATAATCCTATGAGAGAGAGTATGCATACAAGATTACAAAATAACCATAATGGAAATATCAAAGACATACCACAAGATTACACAAGATATACCTTAAGAAAAACTCAATTGCTAAAAGCATCCACACTTGATGTATTATTCAATAATGAAACATTACAATATATATTAGTCTCCATGGATTTTTTGAAACATCAAGCTTCTCCATGCATCCTTTGTGCATCTAAATATAATGGGTAACCATATATCTCATGCCATGCTTCACATAAGTGACAACCACCGTCAAAGGTTGTGTTAGCCAATTACAACCATTAAACATGTGCTTATTTTTTTAGAATCAAATTCACACAAATACAATTAAGGTATCACCAAAACCATTGATTTTAACATTTACTTTATGGTATTAAGTTTCTTCATTATTAAATGTTTTTTCAATGCGCAACACAAAATATCTAATTGATGTTACAATACAACTTTACAAGTGGACCCAAATAAATATATAATGTAGCTAAACACATTTACAATGATGTACCACAAACAAATGTTTCATTTGGTCCTATTTTTCTTCTTAGATGTTTGTATTCACAGGGTTGATTGTGAAGAACTTGGGAGAGTTATGGGTATTATAGCATTGTGAAGAACTTGGGAGAGTTATGGGTATTATAGCATATTTTGTTGCAAGATGTGCATATTAGTGTGTTTCTTTGACACTATGTAATAGAGGAATTAGCCACATCCTCTATGTGAAGTATTAGAGATAGACTTGATATGCTTTGATCTATTTTCATATTTGATATTACTCATGAAATGAGTTTTTTTGGATATATGCCGGATTATCCTCTTTGATATCTTGGTTTGTTGATTACTAATGTGATGATGAGTTTGCACATTTTAGTGTTTGGATCTACGAGTTATGCATTTGGGTGGGTTGATCACCTATTAAATTGCAGCGGGATGACTCGGATGTGGATTGTCTGTATCCACAATATTGTTTCAATGTTGATATAGACTTTGTTAAGTTGACCTTGTTTTTGGTTATTTGTGTATTGGTATGTTGCATTGAGAAAGGAGGATAGGTATATCAAAAGACTTGATTACAGATTTAGATTTGATATGTTGATAGTATGAAATTTTATCTATGTTGGTATACCTCGATTTGAGGTATGGTAATCTTGGATGAATTGCATTTTTTTGTGGTTGCTATTCTAGGTGGTATGAGTATGACAATTATCATTTGAATTGGATCCTTATGTTAATGTTAGGATTGGTGCAGGGTTCAGTGACAATTGATATGGTTCACCTTGGCATGTTCCTTTTTCTTCTATATATGGCATGTTGGACAATGTGAGGGATTTTTCTTGGTCTTGGTTATCATGGTTGCTTTTGTGAGTGTCTTGTTTGAGCATGAGAGGATGGTGAAGATTCGGATTATACATAGATGGCTGAGGGATATTTCTCCCTTGTTTGTGATTCTTATGAATTTACTGATAATATATGATGTTAAGTGGGAGAATGTTAGGATTAAGGTGTCATATGTAATGTCCCCTTTAAGGATATCTTGGAATATCTGGAAAATTACTTCAATTCCTCACTCTTACACTATCTAATCTTTGTAATTGAACTATGTAATGGAGAAAATGAACAATATCCCTTGCTATTTCCAATATATGCTAAAGCGAAATTGATATGATTTGTATTAACTGCAATGATCTTTGTTATGTCAAGTATGACAATATGGACACGCAATGAGATATGATATTTGCTTATAGCAATATGTATTTGTTGTCTCTAATATGACTGTTAAAACATACAAAATATGATATGAGATATCGCCTATGGTGATATAGTTGTTGTCTAATTCTGAAATAATAACTTGCAACGAAATGGTTGATGTTGTTTTTTATATAATCGTTCTTTACTCACAATCACTGATGTTGTCTTTGATTTGCAATATGTACTTACAACTGATTTATGCCACTTAGGCAATTGCTTAATTGAGCAGATCCAATAATGGATAAAAGGTTATAAGTTTCCAAATCGATATATCTCATGCCTCTTTATAAACGACTACTAATCACACCCTTTAGTTAGACTTTACACTCTTAAATGGTCTCTAATGGTAATCTCGTCCCTTCATAATTATTGTTAATTGTACCACTTCATTGTCTTATGTCATCAGTCATACTTTGTATTCTAATCATATCATTCCATTAAATAAACTTGTCTTCAAATCATTGCCTTAGTCAGATCAGATGTGATTACAATAGTCAATGCGCTTCTTCATTATTCATAATTGTTGGTGTGCCTCTTCATACGCATTAATTTGTTTTTGTTTTGAACAACCCAGTGTTAACTTTCTATCAATCAAGATGCTTAATTGCTTAGCATATCAATAATCCTTCAAGTATTGATAATCCACCTTAATCGGTATCATGGTCAATAACTATCATCCCTTTGCCGACTATATGTGTAATAGTTTGTATGTTGATCTATGAATGATACGATCAATATGATGATTTTTTGAGCTTTGAAATGTTGATGCTAGTCACTAACCATCATTAGTTGTGCTATCGATTATGCTCCTTGAAACTATGCTTTGTCTTCTCTTTTGGAATATCGATTTGGATCTTTCCATAAGTTGATATGTTGATGTTTACGCATATCTCCCATCCCTCGATGTTGTTTTTGTTCTTTGTCGACCATAGATGCCTTGGTTTGTTATGGACACCACTTATGATATTGCTATTGTTTTGATTATGCATATTTGCAATTAGTCTATCGATAAGAATTCTTATCAGTTGATTATTTTGTCAAACATCGATGCTTTCATATGATGACTCAATACTTGATATTCTAATCTTGCTCGCCAACTTGCAATGCATATGTTTTGATCAAATATCTTGCAATATTTGATATCTTCAAAACACTTTGTTTTTTATTAAGGTAAAAACAGGTTTTGAAGGGGCCCCGAAACCCTGTACAGTAGGTCAAAAGAGATATTCAAAGAAGCACTCTCTTACGAGACAAAACAACACCACCACGAAGGTTTTAAAATAGGCTCCCTCAACCTGGACACAAAGGAAGAAACCAAAAAAAAATCTAGCTCCCAAACAAAAATAAAGCGCTGCTAAAAAAATATTACAGTTTAAACCAGCAGCCCAACAGCTTCTAGCGAGTAGCAAATCTGCCAGCAAAGGAAAGCACAACCAAGTTATTTCTTCCCCTTCTGAGAACGAAGAGACATGTCAAAAGAGGGTGGACGTTTTGATTTTTTATTTCCTTTAACAGAGGTCCACCCAGCATCCACATTCTTAGCCATTTCCAGCGAAGAAACCGAATCAATAATCAGGTCCCCCAAAACCTAAGGTTGTCCCAGGATAGGGCCAGGAGAGTCCAAAGATGTCGCATTGGAAGAAGACTCAGAAGCAACCATTTTAGAAGAAACCAGCAAGGAGTTGTCAATAAGAGGAGTAGAAGCCCCACTACCCTCAGAGTCTCGAACATCAGAAGGAGAGGGGGCAACTCCCTGGGAAGAGCTATCAGCGGTCATAGGAAGCACATTGGTCTCATCTCACTCCTCAAAAGAAGAGACAACCTGAGAAAAACTTCTGATAGAAGATTCCTTCACAACAAAATAATGTTGGGAAGAGGCCCCCTTCCACCAAGAAGCGGATTTTTTAACCTTTTCCAATCCACACTGGTCCGCTAAGTGACCAGTATTGAAGCATCTCCTGCATCTGAAGGGGAGGCCTTCATAATCCAAAGATTGGATCCATGACCCTTTAGGATGCACCAACTTAATCTTAGCCGAAAGACCCTTGGACGTGTCCAAATCAACCAAGATCCTAGCATAAGTTGAGTGAAGAATATCGTTTGATTCCTCATCAACCATCAAGAAGTCCCCTAGAGCCTCACCCACAACCTCAAGAAGAGAGTTAACCCAGAAATGAAGTGGGAGATGAGGAAGCCTCACCCAAGTAGGAACCTTGGAGAAGGACTCAGTAGAAGCATCAAAGTCAGGATGCCAAGGCTTCATCATGAGCATGCTCCGGGCATTCCAGCTTAAAAAATGATCACATAGTATTACTTTCCTATCAGCAGCCATCTCAAACTTGGCAATGAAAAAACCCCTTACCATTGGAAAAATGTGAACAGTTCCAGTAATGATTGGTTCCCAATTACGATTAATCCAAGCATGCAAATCTGGAAGACTCAGCCAGATACCCTTAAATCTGCAAATAAGACCATGTTCCTCAAGAACTGAGGAAGCACGATCAATGGCTTCCACAACCGCACCTTCTAGAGGGAGGATCAAAGAGTTAGAGAGAGGGAAAGGGGCAACAACTCTGACACTAGAAGCTGAAGATTTGGAGGCAGTCGGCATACGCAAAGAGGGACCCCCAGCAGTGGGCGCAGCTGGGGCAGAAGCCTCCACCACACACCGAGCAACATCCTCAGCTGCCGAAGAGGCAAAAATGTGAGCTGCAACCTTAGGAACCCTAGCAGCAGCAGATTGAAATGCAGAAGGAATCGTGATTATCCCTGCAACAGCCGCAGCCCTTGATGGGACATCCACGCGAGCATCCTCAGGAGCCCAAGTAGTGGCAACAGGAAGCTTCGTAGCAAGAGAGACCTTGCAATCCTTTCGAGCATCCTGTGAAGCCCTAGCTACGGCAGTAGGAGGGATCGCGACAAATTTTTGAATTGGTTGATGATTATCATGCCATTCATATTACTCTTCAACACAATTAGAATTGTGATACAGAAGTATGATGATCGAGATGCAATATTAATAGCTTCTTACAAATTTTTACTCTAGGTTCATGTGATTAGTATTATGGGTGAATCATTGATGTGCTTGATTGATTTGTCATGTTAATTGTTCTTTGCAATTTGTTGATCTACAAAATGTCTTGAATGTGTTGATAATGAAGATGCATACTTGGTATAATTGACATGTTGCTTACTATTCTTTGGACTAATCCTTATTCCTCCTAATACAACTAGCAAAACAATCTTATTTATAAGACTTCATGGTTTTCCAAACACTTATTCTTCAACTAACACATGTACAGGGTAAGTGCACAAAGATGGGGGACCAAAAGGGGGTATAAGATGCCACTTTTTATGAAATCAGCAAACTCTGAACTTCAACGAGAAATTGAGGATAGTTACACTCAAAATTTTAAAATGTGATGAAAACAAGAGTTGTTCTACTCCGAATCTAGTTTCTAAACTACTAATTTATTTTAGAAATGGTGGAGATTAAGGCCCTCAAAAAGGGGGAGCACAAAAAGTGGTCTTTCTTTTTGTGAAAAAACATAACATAGCGTCTGGTGTGCTTCCCCTAAAATGTTAACTTTTTTTTAAAAAAAAAATTAATCGCTCCAGTGAGAAATTAGCAAACACCACCTAGTTTATCCCAGATTTTTCTGCTAATTTTTTTATGAAAGTATGATTTTTTGCCATTTTCCGAAGTAGACACACCCTGAAAATGTGAAATTTATGTGTGCTCCCCTTAGAAATCATTGAAAACTAATTGAAAATCAAAACTTCTTTTTTTTTAAAGTGTGTAGAATGGAGTCTAGTTTCTGAAAATGTACTTTTTTTCAAAATTCAATGAACGAGCCAAAATCTAAGCCCAAATGAATACACGTTGGTTTTTGACAAAAATCGGACATACTTAGAAAATAAATTAAAAATGAAAAGCTGAACATAATGAGAATTCAAATAAATTACATCGTTAGATAGCTATCATAGAGATCTACAATATCATGTCGTCTGATTTTATCGTTATTGAACCACGTGCAAACCTGAAGGAGAGCACACAAGAAAAAATGTTATTTTTTCCTATGTTTGCTGGAAAACACGTCTCAGTCTTGTTTGAATCCTCCAGGCCTTTGGGTTGGAACTCCAAGGCAAATACAAGCCTTAGGCTTGGTAAATATAAATGTCGTTACAAGGGCGTACGCCCTATACTTACTATAGGTCGTACGCCCTATATGGCATAAGCACTATAGGGCGTACGCCCTATATTAGACACAAAATCACAGAGAGAGAGAGAGAGAGAGAGAGAGAGAGAGAGTCATCAATTTGATTAGTCATGCTAACCAAGGTTTCCTTTTCCAAGGATTGAATGAAAGACTAAACAATCGCAATGAAACCCATCACAAGAAACCATTTCAGAAGATAAACTTGGAAGGAAGTACGTCTTTCAAAGGTTTGTCTGTAGAAGATGATATGGATTTTTGTTTACCATGCCATGTTAAAGGATTGGTTGGCTTTGGAGTTCCAAGTCACCCTGTCGATCGACGGTTGAAGCTTAAAAAGTTTGTGCAAGGACCCCCCTATTTTTATTTTGAAAATGTGTTTAATACAATAAGGGGTACATATGGGCAAAAATATCCCAATATCTCCATAATATTGAACCAGAATTTGTGGATTCTAAGTACTTTTGAGTTTCTAGTAGAAAACATGGCTACGTGCATAACCTTCCTATTGATAATCATTTTCAGATTTTACCTTTGCCACCAATGACAATTGAAGAGGCATTTCCTGAATATCAAAAGTATTGTTAGATTTTACCTTTGCCACACACGTATCTGTTCTTCCAGGATAGAGTGTATATGATCCCTTGGAAATGCTTTCTAGGTAGAAAAGATAAGATACCACCTTTCTATTTTGAAGTTTATTTATCCAAAGGGGATAAATGTCCTTTCTCTGTTCTCTAGAATTGGGGGTGTAGAAGTTGCTTTGCATTGTTTGGGTATTCTACTCAATTATGTTGTATCTACAGAAATTTGCAAACAAAACAGGCTTATTCTCAAAAGCTGGTGGGAAAAATCATATCAAAAGGGTAAACTAATTGAGGTGGGGGATGTGAAGGATCTAACAGTAGAAAGACTTGATGAAATGATTAACTCAATTGGAGGTTTTGATCTCATAATAG
>MU226364.1:5885017-5902350 GCA_018584345.1 Thuja plicata | reverse complement strand
AGAGAATTGGAATTGGAAACAAAAAGGCAACAGATGAGAAACTTGCGTGCAACAAGACAATTGAATTATGAAGATGTGGGCACATCATCTATGAGTTCCCAAGTTGAAGAGACACCACCATCCAATGGTGGAGACACACCCTTGTATCATCTTGAAGGCACACCATTGTATCATGTTCAAGGCACACCATTATCTACATCTAAAGGTGTAGGCACGACATCGTGTCATGTTGAAAGCACACCATTATCTATATCCGAAGGTGTAGGCACAGCATCGTTTCATGTTGAAGGCACACCATTAACATCTCAAGTTGGTGAGGATCCATCTTTCACATCTCAATTTGAAGGCACGTCAACTTCAGTTGAAGGTACACAATTGATACATAATGTTGTTGATGTTTGTAATGTTGAGGCCACTCAACAGTTGAAAACACCTCCTAGAATAATTTATAGAAAGCCAAAATATTTGATTGATATTGATACTAACATTTTGCAACAAATGCTTGACAAGATTCCTAAGCGTACTTGTCAAAGATATGCTAACCGTATTTGGATATTATTTTTTGAGAATTTAAATATGACAGGAAGATGTCAACTATTTGTTCAAATGATGAGAAATCTAAAATTTACGCCCATCATGAAGATTCTTGGGCTAAGAACGATGGATGAGTCAAGTGAAAAATCTATTGTAAAGAATCTAATGACTGCATATGAGAGTGTGGGTTATACATCACGCACAAAAGATAGTAATGTCACACGACGTGTACTTACATCAACAATAGTAAGCACTCAAATGAAGAAATCTCGACTCATTAGAAAGACAAGCAAAGCATTAAAAATAAGTAGAAAGTCTCTAATGAGAGCTGTGGGAAGGTGTCAAAGAGTGGTAGTCCTCAATTTAAAATTAGTCAAAGATATTTTGAAATGGCTAAACCTTTTTATGTGAAGATAAATCACACACACACAACTTTTTGTTGTAGGGTACATATTGAATTTTCTAACCATTTTGATGTTTATAAGCATATATGTGTAGATTTGCATTCTAACAATGTTTTGCAGGATTGTAACATAAATGACCCACCTACATCTTCAAGGGAATTAATTAATACAATTTTATGTGAAAGAGCGGATGGTCAACAATTTTACAAGCTCGCATGCTTGAATGGTACATGCATAGATTGTGGTGGTTCACAACATTTGCCAATTTTTCAACATATGGAGAGTACACATGCAATTGGGAATGAAAAAGTGGATTTTGGAAAATATAAGACAGGCGCATATGCTCTAAAAGATGGAAAGGAGGCTAAAAGATGTGATTTAGTAATTGAAAAGATTCCAGTGTATTAGTTCATGAGTTTTTTTTGTGACAAGACTGTGTATGAGTATGCAAGGAATACACATAGAGCTCGATGGCTGGATATGCAATTCAAGTTGTGCAAGGACACATTCCCACTTGATACCATTGTTTTAGTTGTCGACTTCATAGAGAACTACACTCTACAACCACAAAATGAGGTGCAAGCAAAGTATTATAGCTCTCAACAAGTTGCTATATTTGTTCATATATCATTTATGCATTCACCTGAAAGTACAGAGGAGAATAGGAAGATATTGAGGGAGTATCATTTTTACATCAACGATGATCGTTCACATTCTATAGAGTTTGTACATGGTTTCTTTCATCTATTTTATGGTGATTTGAGTAATAGGAGCATATCATATCGTCAACACATCATATGGTCAGACGATTGTGCATCACAATTCAATAATTCTCGGATGTTTTATTGGTTGAGAAGAATGCATACGAACACTGGTATTTAATATATGTGGAATTTTATAGAGGCCGATCATGGAAAGGGAGAGCATGATGGTGCAGGTGCATGTATAAAAAGGGCCTTAGCACGCGAAGAATTAAAATACAAAGAACAAGAAATATTGTCAAATGCGAGATGTATCGTCCAGTGGTGTAATGCTATAATGGGTCTAGGTAATGAAGGTGAGTCTACAGTTCGTAGATTTTTTTTTGATGGATGAAACTAACATTGCACCATACGAGGATTGTTGTACATTAACAGGATCAAGTGAGCTACACACTTTTAGAAGATCTAATGCAAGTTAATGTATCATCCACACATGACATATGGCATGCTTTTGTTCATCATGTGCAGATGAATATTGGGATGGGTGTGAGTCAAAGGAATGGGTCGATGAATAGTCTGCACAAATTTTGAGCCCACTTGACTCCTATCGTCCCCCAGTAGCATTGCAATTGACACAAATTGAATGATCCATTGACTTTGACCGTTTGTCTGATCTAGTGCAACCAGGTAAATTGTCAACTCACAAATACTCTCAAATTTAGTACTTTATCGTAAGTATTCATTGAATTAATCTCCTTGTTATGCTTCTATCATTGCAGACCATTTTTTTGTTATTATTGCACCTGAAGACAATGACAAAGGGATGAATTATTATTTGTGTCATTGTGTTGAGCCCAAAAAGAAATTGGATCACTCGATTACAGATGATGAAGGATTAGAATACCCTACAGGAGAAGTGGTTGTAACTGGTACATGGCTTAGACGGTGTTGTATGAACAACCCTAGGTTGTGGTTGTTCGAGGATTGGGAGACACATAGGAAGATTCTTCATTATTCCAACCTTGTCGTTGTATCAAATGTCCATTTGACCAAATATTGAGGAAAATAACACAATAAAACTCTTTGGAAGGTTCACGAGTCAGACCACGAGGCAATACTAGAGACAATAAAGGGTAGGGAAGATCCAGCTGGTTCATTGGACTAAAATTGAATCCAAAATTTTGTAATGTCGAATCTAGTTGAATGCATGTGCATATAACATGTATATTTGTAAAGGAATTAATTCCCTTGAATCCACATTGGGTGGACTATAAATTGCTCATGCATTACCCAGTATGTATAACGAAAAGTTTGTAAGATTTAATAACAAATTTTCTCTTCTATTTTTTGGGGCAATACCAGAGGTTTTCTCTTCTCAGCTCTTTCATCCTGGTGCTCCTAATGAGCTGAGTTGTAAAAATATTTATCATCATCAATAAAAAAAAAATGTTTACCCTACAAATTCTATAAATATATGTTAAGTTTATTGTCATGTTTCATGCTAGCACATTCTTTGTATATATATATTTACAAAATTTTTATTTAAACTATCAAACCGCACATTTAAATCATTTAAAAATATTGAAAACCACTCATCATGGCATCAAATCATCTCTGCCAACAGCTCTGGAATGTCGGTTGAATGCTAGGAATGACCCTGTCATGGAGGCGAAGAGGCTCGAACGTTGCTGACTGCTATGGAGCCAAGTGTCCCTTAAGGTGCACCAAGCAACAAAATTGTTGATATTTAGTAGTCCATTTCTCAGAGCTCCCGAGGTGGTATCGACAATCCTTCAAGTGCTACAAGACCGTGTCACAGAGGCCTACAATAACGTATCTCATTTTTTGGAGATTTGCTTCCGTTTTCATTTGTCGACCCAATCTTGGTTGATGCCAAAACTTGTAATGTTGCACAGTTGAACGCTGACACATTGCATATCTTGAAAACCGCTCGTCATGGCATCAAACTATCTCTGCCAACAGCACTGGAATGCTGGGTGAATGCTAGGAACAACCTTGCCATGGAGGCGAAGAGGCTCGAACGTTGCCGACCGCTATGGAGCCAATTGTCCCTCAAGGTGCACCAGGCAATAAAATCGCTGATATTCAGTAGTCCATTTCTCAGAGCTCTCGAGGAGTATCGATGATCTGTCAAGTGCTACAGGACCGTATCACAAAGGCCTACAATAACCTATCTCAGTTTTTGGAGATTTTATTCTTTTTTCATTTACCGACCCAATCTCGGTTGATGCCAAAACTTGCAATGTTGCACAGTTGAATGCTGACACATTGCATATCTTGAAAACCGCTTGTTGTGGAATCAAACCATCTCTGCCAATAGCTCTGGAATGCCGGGTGAATGCTAGGAACGACCTTGCCATGGAGGCGAAGAGGCTTGAACATTGTCGACCGCTATGGAGCCAAGTGTCCCTCAAGGTGCACCAGGCAACAAAAGTGCCGATATTCAGGAGTCCATTTCTCGTATCTCCCAAGGGGTATCAATGATCCATCAAGTGTTATAGGACCATGTCACAGAGGCCTACAATAAACTATCTCATTTTTTGGAGATTCGCTTCCGTTTTAATTTGCCGACCCAATGTCAATTGATGCTAAAACTTGCAATGTTGCGCAGTTGAATGCTGACACTTTGCATATCTTAAAAACCGCTCGTCATGGCATCGAATTGTCTCTGCCAACAGCTCCGGAATGCTAGGTGAATGCTAGGAACAACCCTGCCACGGATGTGAAGAGGCTCGAACGTTGCTGACCGCTTTGGAGCCAAGTGTCCCTCAAGGTGCACCAGACAACAAAATTGCCGATATTCAATAGTCTGTTTCTCGGAGCTCCCGAGGGGTATCGATGATCCGTCAAGTTCTACAGGACCGTGTCATGGAGGCCTACAATAAACTATATCATTTTTTGGATATTCACTTCCGTTTTCATTTTCCGACCCAATCTTGGTTGATGCCAAAACTTGCAATGTTGCGCAGTTGAATGCTGACACATTGCATATCTTGAAAACCGCTCGTCCTGGCATCGAATCATCTCTTCCAACAGCTCCAGAATGTTGGGTGAATTATAGGAACGACCCTACCACGAAGGCGAAGAGGCTCGAACGTTGTCGACCGCTATGGAGCCAAGTGTCCCTCAAGGTGCACCAGGCAACAAAATTGCTGATATTCAATAGTCTGTTTCTCAAAGATCCCGAGGGGTATTGATGATCTGTCAAGTGCTACAAGACTGTGTCATGGAGGCCTACAATAACCTATCTCAAATTTTGGAGATTCGCTTCCGTTTTCATTTGCCGACCCAATCTCGGTTGATGAAAAAATGTGCAATGTTGCGCAGTTGAAAGATGAAACATTACATATTTTGAAAACTGCTCGTCTTGATATCAAACCGTCTCTGCTAACAGCTTCAATTTGACGTGTAAATTCCAGGAATAACTTTTTTATGCTTCACAACTCATTCGAACATTCGGGACCACAATGTACTAGTGCATCCCTTAACGTTCTTGTAGTGCCCTAAATAGGTCCAGGTGGTCAAAATGCTCCAATAGGACTAAAATTGGGTAGGATTGATATTTTTTATCTTATATGAACTATTATCATTTGATTAAGGTGTTGGAATGAGAATTACGAGTCTAGGTTTATGAAATGAAACATACATATTCTCATTAAGTATGAATTATTCAGTAACAATATACATAGATACAAGTGCAAACATAAATATAAGACAAGTAATTTACAAAGCATAAGACATCCACACAAACATAAAGTAGTCTACATCAGTACACATGATATATTCGTAGAGCATGAAGAAAAATATATATGTCCAATAATGTCATAGATCAAATATGTCCAATAAAGTTAAATTGGCATCGTGAAAGCCAAATGGATATAGAACATGTCACTTATACAATATACAAAAATATGTCCAGTAATGTCATATTGGCGTACAATAATTATCCCTAATCTAGTCATTTCTCGGAAGGGGAAGAAAACAAATCCCAGGTTGTCTTCGATCGTCGCGTCGATGGAGATGCAGTACTCTTGCGAGTGCGCTCACTAGTCCTCCTGTCTAGACTCTTCTACAACTCAAGCTGATAAAATAACAAGTATAAACATCAATAACTAATATACATAGAAATTTAATTATAGGATGACATAAAATAGATTATTTTCTTACCACTAAAAAATAGTCGCTATGTACATCTACCGAAGGGGCACGCTAACGATCTGGAGTAATGAGTCCCTACAACAATGATCAAAATAATATTTAAAATACATACATTAATATCATTAAGAATTTCAATACAAACTATTAAAATAACAATTCTAATTAAGTTATCTCTTTCATACCTTGATCAAAGCATCAGAAATAGCTATAGCTACAACTAGGCCACGATTCAAACTATCACGAACAAAAGGAGGAGTCTCTGCTGTCATTAACTAAAAATGAAACAACAAGAGTATTATGTAGTTATCAAGAATATCTATAATATTTTACTACTCCACTAATTAATAAATGATACATCTGTGAAGGTGCCACCGCATCCTTTAGTGTGCGGTGTCGATGTTGTAGCTCCAACATCAAACTAGTGCACATGTATGGTAATTTATAAGATAACCATTAATATAAGAACAAACCACTGACTTGTTAATTATAATGCATTATTACATATATACCTGTGGACTAAATGATGTCATCACAAAGCCAGGTGAAGGAATGTGATCATTGTCATGATAACTTTGACTCTGGATTTTGATCATAATTTGTCTACTAATTTAGTTATTCATTCATTTATTAATTAAATATAATCAAGTAAATCAAATTAACATGCAAATAAACATACATCAACAAAATGTGAATGAGGCCCTTCATTGTCTAAAGTCAACGTCGATGGTCCAACAATGAACTAATGTACATGCACAATAAGTTATGAGACAAACATCCATATAATTATAGAATAATCAAATGTATACTTTGAAAAATGTTTTATTCAATACATACTTGTGGAGTTGACGTGGTAGTGTATAAAGAGTCTTGGTGATCATTCCCACTGCCACCGACACTCTTTCCCTGAATTTTCATCATAAACAATAGATACTAATTTAATTAAATTCATTCATTTAAAAATGAAATATGATCAGATAAACTTAATGAACTTGCAAATATTTACCAGTGTATCAATGCCAAATGTTGCATTGAGAAAATCATCAGGCATCAATCCATCATCCTCTTCCTCTCTCTCGACAATACCAAATGTGCACAGCGATCCACAAGAATGACAAAAATGACCCCTCGCAGACTGACCATGATCACCCTCGACTAGAGGAGTGGCGCACTGAATGAGAGTTTGTGTCAGAGCACTAATCGTGCCTAGTGTGTCCACCTCCATGTGTCCCTTCACATTGGAAGGAATACTAACATGATCCACCTGTGGCTTGCCACTGGGAAACCTAGGTGCATTAGGGTCACGACGTGCCATAGGTCTATCAAATTATGACCCCCCACCTCTACCCTGAGACTCTAGAAAGTCAAAATAATTTGGCACTTCCTTCAGGACAAACTCACGATAGAGTTTCCTCAGGAAATAGATAGGAACCTTTAAAACTCTAATTAAACATAAAATTTACGACAAGAGACTTTGATAATCAAATTTGAATAAAAACTAAAATTTAAACCTAAATTTCAATACAAATAGCATTCATGGTTCTAGAATCACTTACCTCTTCTTCTGGTTTGACCTTGTTGACATCGTGGAGCCATTATTTGCTTCAGTTTGATGGAGCAAACCTCACAATGAATCGAGTACGCGCTGTTATGAAGAGAAAAATAGCAAGCTGTGAGTTTGGAGAAGGAAAATAAGCCACAAAAGTGGCTGCCCAAACACTTTATACAACAAATTAGGGCGCACGCCCTATGGTTTAAATTACCCAAACCATAGGGCGGCGCGGGCTATAGGGTGTGCGCCCTATGTGCGGATGGGGGCCAAAAAGGTATTTGGCACCTTTTTGGTCCCCCATCTTTGTGCATATACCCTACACCTACTTCTTACTTCTCTTACTAACTTCTATTGGCTATTGGTGTTTAAGGACTATCACTCCTCAAGATCACAATAGTACTCAATTGCTTTAGTATCACTGATTTAAGATGGGGACATTACATCATCTATCTTGTAAATCCTATGTCATGGCTTCGACATCTTTGGAAAGTGTCTTAAGGCGCTTAGGGTGTATTAGGAAAATAGTTTGCAATATTTAATCTCACTATTGTTTGTAATACATTCATAAAGGGTGACATGTTTCCCTAGTAGCAGTAAAGGTGGGTTGGGAATACAATTGTTTAATATGTTTTCCCTACAAGACGATTCCTATGATGAAATCATTAATGACTTACGAAGTGAATAAATAGATGAACTTCAGAATTTTTGAAGTGGGGGCTTGGAAGAGGCGATATGTGTCTCTTGGCATTCTGTTATTTACCATATTTAATGTCATTTTCATCTTGCAAGATTGGGTGCCCAAGTTGGAGGGTAAGTATTGGAGCCAAAACTAGTATCTTTTCATCTTTCTTGGAGGCAATCCAAGGGTAGTAGTCATTTGAAATGAAGATTATTCTGTGGAAACATTGATTGGTGGTTGGAGCTCTTGCATTCTATAAATTCAACCTTTTGGATGTAGAAACAATGAAGAACAATGAATATAGAATTCATTTATACAAACAGGTACCTGTGGGAGGCATAAGGAGGTTTTTCAAGGTACAAAAGTGATTCTCTCTTGGAGGAGAAGAAGAGAGTGAAAGTGAATGCAATCTAATCACATTTATTAATGATAACATATACTTGGCCTTTCTTCTTGGTGGAGTTGTTTTCCCACAAGGGTTTCTCCACATAAATCCTATGTTATGTGGTGTTATTATGTTTCTAATTTGAGCCTTATTTGTTCCATCTTATGGTGATGTTATTCTTTATTAATTGTTTCTATATAAGTTCACATAAGATAGGGTTATTAAGTATGATATATAGACTAATTTTTGGCATCATTAAGAAGAATTATCTAAGCATGGTTTTCAACATTAATACATAATAACTATTTAGATTTATATGTAAGTTTCATATTTCATATTCTAGTTGTCCAAGCCTTTTATCTCATCCTTCAGTTGGTTTATTTGATAGAGATTGATCTCCGCAATCTTTGGTATTGAACCCATTTATTTTCTAACAGACCTTGTCGAGTCTCCATAATTATGAGTCATGGCATAAAGACATCCTAACACATTGTGGATGGCTCAACATATTTTTTGTCCCTATGGAATCATCCCCGAGCCAGAGGTAACATGGAAAAATTCAATTTGGGGTAATAGAATTGATTTTATCATAGGATTGATTGGTACAACCATCAATGCAAGTATCTTTTGGGAAACCTACTATCATATCTTAGGAGTCAATTTCCCATGTAAAATTCAAACAAATATTTGAGAGATATATGGACATACATATATTCCTCAATTCTCAAATGATCTTACATCAGATTGCCTCATTCCACTTGATGATGTTGATAATATACCCTTTAACAATTATGCAATAGAGGAACATGAATATGATGCAACACTTGAGCATACTGATAATGTAGACCTCTCCCCTATCTCTCACTTCTTCAATTGAGATTATAATTCCATCTGCAATTACTAGACTAGAGTTTACTGATGCTTCTTTAAGGGTTTCAAATGATTCATTTCAATAGGTAAATCTGATGCAGAGTGCACAACCAAAAGCTTGACCTATGGGCCCTTTCTTCTTGTTTAGGACTCAAATCAATCAATCCTTCAATCCCACCTTATCCAACTACTTCTTATTGAAGTATCCTACCCTTCCAAGAGTTTGGTATACCCTATACCACTTCCCCAGTTAATCCTTAGGGTCTAGATCCAATTAGGACAATAACTTGGTAACTTTGTTGGATACCTTCGGTAAACAACTTGGTTACTACTCTCGGTCTCGTTTCATCGAACGGTCTCAGTGACTGTTGTTGGTTGCTCAGTGGTTTCTTGCTTCCTGTCTCACCGAGTGAATTTTCTTTTGTTAGATCTTCATGCTCTTCTTTTGGGTACTTTTGTAAGACTCCAAGGTTATATGACCCAACTCCACTCCAACACTCTTTAACCCTTACTGTGTTCACAGACCTAACAGGCTTAATTAGGCTTGGTTAACAAAGCAAGTGTATAGGAATGGGTACACCGAGTTGATCCAACACCTCAGAGTTGTTCTTCTACCCCAACTTGTCCCAAATCCACCATCTACCGAGTCATGCTACTCTTTTTCGTTGATTGTTTACACATATTCATCATTCTTAGGCTAAATACATGGGCTCACTTAGCCTAGGGCTTGATAGATAACACAACAAACCAACACTTCCCGTCCTGAGCCTTTGGAATCTCTAAAAATATATTCCTAACTTGCATTTCCCAAGTGGCCCAGGAATTCCACTGGTAAAATGTCAAGTTAGGGCTCCATCTTTGAAACACACTTGAAAATGGAGGGTTTCCTGATCAGTCTGACCAAAATGAATGGCTCTCCCTCCTATGATCACCAAATGGACTCAAACCAAGCGCATATGAAAGTTAACTCACCCTATTATATTTCCATGGCAAGCATTCGGTCACTCCAACCTGTATAGGATTGTACAACATAGAAAAGTAGAGAATTTCTCTGAAAAACAAATGTTATCTTATTCAAATCCACCAAGAATCGTACAATGTCATCCAATCTCATCTAATATCTTTTTGGACAGGCAAATCCTATCTCAAATAGACCATTTCCAATGACCATAATCGTATTTTGAATGGTTACGACCATTGGGACAAAAGTTGCAACTTCTCGAGCAACTTTTCAACAAATTGCAAAATGCAACTTTGCAACTTTTTGCATTTGTTGACAACATGTCAATTCTTGCACATTGGATCCTACCGACCTCAAATGGATCCAAATATGATCTAGAACCATTTCTAAGGTCATTATTAGACAAAATAACATAACATCCTATGACACCCTATTAGACTTTAACCCTAAGGTCTTATTGGTCTAAGGAGACCCAAGGTTTATAAAAAACCTTTGGGACCTTTAGCCTTACAAGATGGACCAAATAAATCATTGGGTTGATGCTAAGGATCCAACCTTATTACATCAAATGAACCCTTGGAGTGTATGATGTGGTGCTCTACACCAAAATCATACTCAAGTTTAGATTCACCTATGTAGGATATTTATTTGACAAGTGTTTTACACCTGTTTTTGGTCTCACATTTTGAATTTAAAGGACAAATATGAGGGGTTATCTCTCCTACTTGATAATGTCCCCATCATAACTACTTTCATGTCATCTTTGTCTTTGGATCTTGTTCAACATCAGTTACCACTTGATCATGGCTTTTCACCTCTACCATTGATTAGACGTGTATCTAATTTGATCGTGGCATCATCATCATCTACCAGGGAAATGGTAAGACATGAGAAGATTTTAGAGACACAATCTTCATACACCTAAATTCTTCTTCCTAGCAATTCCTATCCAAATTGGGAAGCATTCCTACATCTATACTTGGTCTTGTTTCTTCCCAAAGGGAGAAATATTGTTTGTAGGCAATGGATATTTTTTGGTCTCTAATATTCATTATTTTTGTAGGATATTACATATTGTAGGGGCTATATAGTCTCTCTCATTCTTTCGCGTGACCTCAAATTTTTGAATTAACTAATATAATCTCTTTTAAGAAAGGAAAATTTTTTTTTTAAGAGAAATATTTGCTCGAGAGTGAATAAGATGACTTAACAATCATTCTATCCATCAAGAAATATTACAAAGACTTGATATATCTTCTTGAAAACCTCATTTATTTTAATTAGGTCGTGTAACTCAAATGATGTTATGTGCTTAAAAGGATGCATAAGTCTAACTTTAATTATGTGTAAACTTATTGGTCAACTTCTTTTAGATTGGTAAATTTACTATAAGTTATTTTTGTTCATTTTTGTTGAATCAATGCTTCTTTATGGTTTACATTCTACTAATAGTAATCTGTTTGTATTTGCAAATAGAGAAATTTGTCCCATTGTCTAAACTTGTAATTGTTGACTTGTAATTACATTGAATAATCTTTAGGAGCTCATTAAGTAAGGTTTTTCTCCTTATATCAAGTACATTTATTTAAATGATCAACTATTTGAACAAGATTGGAGATACAAAAAGTAATGACTTGTGTTTGATTATCTCACAATAATAATGCTATATTTTGATTATAATGATGCAACGTGTAATAAAGAATCTATGATTTCTTCTAAATCTTAAAAATGTAGAAGTGAATGAATATTCAAGCATATAAATTTAATATTTTACACTCAAAATGATAATAACAACTAGTTAGGAATGGATCAACTTGGTTCAAAGATTATATCTTAATTCAAAAGCTTCAAAACCATTTAAATATATATCATTAATTTATTTTCATGCTTACAAACATATCTTAACGAATTAAAAAATACAAGTAAAGTTCAAACTCTTAATATCTATATAACAATAAAATCATATTAAAATTAAATCTTCATCAATTTTAATATAAAAATATATCATTCGTCAATAGGTTCTTGGTCTAGTGGTGAAGTAGAATGGTTCAAAACGAGCCCACCAAGGATTAAGTCTTGTTAAGTGGAAGACATTAACATCATAAGTGACGAGGTTAGGATCATGCACCAAGAAACTTTGGCAAAACATATACCACTCATTCCTTCACTCTCATTCAAACAAGTTTTAGCCTATTTGATTTGATATTAAAAACCTTCCATCAAAAAAATAAAATTATATTAGTATATACTAATCATTACATTAAAACATAAGCACAAAGGGATGGCATACTTGGTTAAGGGCTTTGGGTTCATCTGATGTAGGTCCCATGATTAATTCCCTCTACCTTGAGTTATCCAATAGTTGGTTTGAGTTATCTAGTGGTTGACTTATTCGAACTAACTGATCAATTGGAAAGATTATTAAAGACTCGTCTCATAAGAACTCCAAATTGTTCATAAGAAACTTAAATCTTAGCAAAGAAGAACTTGTTTATTATTTTTTTACTCTTCTTAATAAGATTTAGATTTCTACAAATCTAAATTTCTTTAAAAAAACGCTAACAAATCACTAGACCATTATGTTCATTCCTCTCAATTTTTTTAAAAAAATGACAATAAAACCCAAACCAACAAAATGAGACCAAATCTAAAGAATTACAATATTCAAACCTAATAACAAATTGTACCTCCATTCAAAGCTTTCTCACAAAGCACATTTAAAAACAGCTACTATATATTTTTTCTTCCATACATGTTTATGCTTCTCTTCGACTGGAATAATTACTGTTTTAAGCATGCGCGATGCATAGTGCGATAACTGCCATTATCTACTGCAATTCCTTTGCCTACACTTCTCATTTTAAATTGAAAAAAGTTCCTCGGCCCTTCCCCATTTGCAGCCTGCAACAAACTATTTCTCAGTACGAAAACCCCAAAAAAGTGAAGGCAGGCACGCCTTGGGATCGCCATTAATGATGGCATAGTAAACTGTTTTTGTCATTCTGCCATCAAAAATTTGAAACATTAAAGACGTCAGCCAAAGTGGTCGGAAGATCTGCGTGTATGGGTTAACATCCGCCTACTTTGCAATGATTTTGCAGCGAAAAACAGGGACTTTTTCTGAGCTCTGTGTCGTCCATTGAAGAGGCACTCAACTGTAGATCAGAACAGAGAGAATGAATGAATGAATGCAGGAGGCAGTTTAACTTGGGTGTTGTGTGGATAAAGCAGGCTGCGCCAGAGAATATGAATAAGAAATATATGATTATTAAGAATCAAGGACGCTCATCATGTGGAAATATCGAATACCCATTGATTATATATTTAGAATTCTTTGATGTATTGATCTTGGTGCAAGCTCTCTCACCAAGGTGGGCGAGTCCCAAAACTGGGGAGATCAAAAACCTACCAAATACTATTATATTTAGAGAGTACAAACCTTATGTTCTGTTTTCATATGTAGAGGTTTGAGTTTGAACATTATCTTGAAATGGAAATATGGGATTGTGATATAGGAGGTTAAATTTTAAGGTGTCCACTATCTAGTCCAATCCCACTTGATTTTCTGAAAGAGATTAGCATTGAGGGTTTATGGAAGGTATCTAGTTTAAGTTCGTAGGTTTCATGAATCTTTTTAATTTTCTTATGAAGATTAATATTGAGGAGGTTAATTCTTAAGGTGCATTTAATATCTAGTTCAAGCCTTCTTAATATATTTAAAGATTGTGGTATGCGGAATTTGGGTCTTCGAATGCATCAATATCTAGTTCAAGCCTTCTTAAATTTGTTTTAGAGACTAGTATGGACTTGGTTTAGGCCTAGGATGTGCTCAATATTTAGTTCAAATAAATTACTTAATAATAGGTCAGGCTTTCTCCATAGAATACTCATTAATTAATATTATACCTTGCATGACTCCATTTGTTGAGTCCCTTATCTAAATTTCTAGAGATTGAAAGTAAACTCATTTACACTAGTGTGTTTTAGATACTACTCTAGAACGTATCATTGTTATTATGTGGCACAATTAGTTGTCCCTCTATTTGTAGAACCTCAATATATTCCTTTGTAGTTTGTTTAGACGTTGTAGTCCCCATGGCATTGTTCATTTGTATTTCATTCCTCTCAACAAGGTGGATTCGTATCTTGGTCTTTCTCCACTATTGTAAATTTTTTGGTGCATGCTCTATCTTAGCTTCTCTAACCTTCCCCATCCTTCATGACACCTTTGTAGTCTTTCCAATTTTATCATTTTTCTTTCATGTTTAGCTATATTACTAATTTAATGTCATATTTAAACTCTCTTGATTGCTTATTATCTCCTTTAACAATGAGTGTTAATAATTTTGAATTTTATTCATCCTTTTATGCATCTCATGTGGCTTATCCTCGTCCTACTTCAATTGGTTAAATATTTTCAAGGATCCCTTCAAGATCCCATTTCTCATTCATCATCCCACAGGTGCTCAACCCCCTCTCATGAGGCTTTGACCTAAAGGATCTATCATATCATAATAAAATATATATCTTATTTCTATTTCCTTTCTTAACAACACTCTTACTAGCATAATCAATATTCTTGTAATTCAATCTATTCTTTATTGTGTGACTAGAGAAAATTTTCGCAAGCGTGAGGAATTCACAAACCAAAATTTGAGTGTTCATTTCTTGTATATTGTAGTTTATCCCAATAATTATAATAGAAGAACAATTAGATGTCATGTGGCATGATAGATTATAATGTGGTAAGATAAGAGAGCATATAAAAGGTATTTAGTCAATTTATACTCATGGATGCATCAAATAATATATTAGCACTTACTAGTTATTTCATCAATCATTTAATATATTACAATGTCATGACTTTATGTTCTAATTTCATATGTATATGTTCCTATTTTTTGTAGATACTATAATTTTGTCCTTACTATCTTTCTATTATACATGCATTATAAATATGTTGTTACATCAAGGATGTGGCCCTTATAATAAATATGCATCTCATCTTATGTGGGATTTGGCCTAGAGCTTTGGATTCCTCTTGGTCAAAGACCAAATTGGTATGTAAGTAATATTATCACATAACAAATTTTTACCTACTAAAAATGGTCTACTTTCTAATTTATATATTCGAGAGATAGAATGGAATCTTTTTTTTAAGTATAGTTTTGTATTGAGATCATACACCCAACCAAACACGTTTTTTCCTAATCCGTGCATAATCCTAAAAATTTTGTTGTAATTTTGATGCCAATGCCATGTAGATGACCAATACGTAAGGTTCCAAATATTAGGTCAAAGTACATTATAAAAATACCAAGGATGGAGCTCAACATAATTGTTAACATTTAAAGGGGTAGGCATATGAAGATATCAAGATAAATAACATAATGTTTAGACAGAATACACGATGCCTCCTGCACCTCCTGTAGCGATTCTTTCAGCTGCGGCTAGGGTTTCTAAGGATACTGCTTGCGCGGATGCCTGTAAGGTGGATGCGACTACTACTGGGAGAGTCATGGTGGCTTCTTCCCTTGCTGTGCCTGGTTCTCTTGGGTGGATTAGGGTTTTGTTGTCAGCGGCTGGGGATTATGTTCCTCTGGTGCTTGCTGCAGATATTCCTGCTGCTAGGGGCTCCTCTCTACGAAAACCTACTGCCTCTAAGCAGTCCTCAGCTGCTGGAGAGTGTGTTGTTGCCCCTTTCCCTAGCTCTAACTCTATAATCCTCCCTCTGGATGGAGAGGTTGTGGAAGCCATTGATCATGCTTCTTCAGTTCTTGAGGATCATGGTCTTATTTACAGATTTAAGGGTCTCTGGCCGAGTCTTCCAGATTTGCATGCCTGGATTTCTCGTCATTGCGAACCAATCATTTCTGAAATGGTTCACATTTTCCCAATGGCAAGGGGTTTTTTCATTGCCAAGTTTGAGAGGGCTGCTGATAGGAAAGTGATACTATGTGATCATTTTTTTAGCTGGAATGCACGGAGCATGCTCATGATGAAGCCTTGGCATCTAGAATTTGATGCTTCTATTGAGTCTTTCTCCAAGGTTCCTACTTTGGTGAGGCTTCCTCATCTCCCTCTTCATTTATGGGTTAACTCTCTTCTTGAGGAGGTGGGCGAGGCTCTTGGGGACTTCTTGATGGTTGATGAGGAATCAGACGATATTCTTCACTCAACTTATGCTAGGATCGTGGTTGATTTGGATACGTCCAAGGGTCTTCTGGCAAAGATTAAGTTGGTGCATCCTAAAGGGTCATGGATCCAAACTTTGGATTATGAAGGCCTCCCCTTCAGATGTAGGAGATGCTTTTAAAATGGTCACTTAGCGGACCAGTGTGGATTGGAAAAGATTAAAAAACCTGCTTCTTGGTGGAAGGGGGCCTCCTCCCAACATTACTCTGTTGTGAAGGATTCTTCTATCAGAAGTTTTTCTTAGGTTGTCTCTTCTTCTCAGGAGTTAGATGAGACCAATGTGCCTCTTGGGTCCACTGATGGCTCTTCCCTGGCAACTATCCCCTCTCCTTGTACTATTTGTGGCTTTGAGGGTAGTGGGGCTTCTGCTCCTCTTATTGGCAACTCCACGCTGGTTTCTTCTGAAATGGTAGCTACTGAGTCATCTTTTGATGCTGCTTCATTGGATTCTCCTAGCTCTTTCCTAGGACAGCCTCAGGGTTTGGGGGTCCTGAATCTTGATTCGAATTCTAAGCTGGAAATGGCTAAGAATGTGGATGGTGGGTGGACCTCTGTAAAAGGAAAGAAAAAATCAAAATGTTTGTTGGCTAAATATTTTGCAAGTCACTAAGACTACAACTTGCAAAACGTGTACTTTAGGCAGCAATATGTGAGATTTCTCTCTCCTCTCAGCAATAGGGGAGGCTCCCTTCTTACCGCAGGTGGCTTCAAGTAGAACTGAGCTGTAGCACATACAGTTCACCTTGCAACAGTAATGCCGGTGACTCGATGATTGACATAAGAACAATCATACGAGGCAGCGGTTGATTTATCTAAAGACTAGGTGATACAATGAGCTCAAAGTCTCCTGTCCTCACCTAGAATCAGTAATCTAAT
>MU226364.1:5851023-5875016 GCA_018584345.1 Thuja plicata | reverse complement strand
TATGGTAATCTCCTATCTTAAATTTAACTAAACATTTTCTACTCACCAAAACTTTTCGATCATCCTACAACCAAGCAATTTGATATGGATGCATATGCCTTCTTTCTAACTGTAACTTTCTTACCATTTCTTCTGAAACAATATTATCTGTAATTCCACCATCAAATTAGACATTACATACCTTGTCTTGAAACTTGCATCATGTTCTATATATATTCTTTTTTTGAATTGGTTCATTCAACACGACTCTTGTAGAAACTAGCACTTCTCCATTTCCAGCATTCTCTCATTGTGAATATTTAGCTTCCTCATTACCATTTGCATGTCTTTCTTTTTCTTCACTTCTTCCTCTTGTGTTTCCATCTTCTGGAGATTCATATGCTTTGTGTCCTTCTTCACATTTAAAACAAATTATCATGTAATTTCCTCTTCGAAACCCTTCACCCGATCTTCCTCTTCCTCTAGAATCTAGTTCACAAGTGTATGAGTCATTATTCCTTTGATTTTTATTTCTTCTATCGTCTTCATTCTTTTGATTTTTCAGATTTGACCCATCATCCAAATCTCCATATGGTTTCCCCTCTTTCTTTTCATCTTGGCTTCTTCTCTGTTGTTTACTTTCAAATCTTTTGTTAATCTTTTCTTCAAATTGGAATGTATCCTCCATGGTATAAATTTGTATTACATCCAACTCTTCTTGAATGCTTGGTCTTATCCCAATGATGTAACAAGCTATCTTCTCCTTGTCCGCTTCATAATGGTCAATTCTGATTAGAGTTTTGTGAAATTCCTCTGTATATTCTCTCACTGTCCTACTTCCTTGTTTCAGGCTCAACATTTTCCTCACCAAATCTATCTCATAATCAATAGGAATAAATTGACCTCATCATTTTCACCATTTCATCCCACTTGCAAATCTTACTTCATCGTCTTCCTCTTTCAATTTGTACAAGTCTTTCCACTATATTTTAGCATGCCCCAACTTAAATTTGGTTTTAGCAAACCTCACTTTGTTTGGCTCCTATATTTCTTCAAACTCGAAGTACTCTTCCCTATCATATATCTAGTCTACGAGTTCTTCTGGATCCAAGTTCACATTGAAGAAAGGAACTTCAACCTTCGGTATTTTCCTTATCCTTGTCAATGCTTTAACAAAAGAATCATTTAGAGTTGTTATTTTTTCTTCACCTTCAACATTTTCTTCTTCTGAAGTTTCTCCTGTCTCATCATCTTCGTTTTTAGGTGCTTTCCTCTAAGGAAAACTTCTTTTGATTTCTTGTTGTATGGCTTCAAATTGCCTAATCAAGGTTCTAAAGTCATCAACACGAACAACATCTGGATTATTTCTTCCTCCACTTTGAGCTCCATCTCTACCCCAACCACGTGGGGCTCCTCTTGCATACATTTTCACCACACCTACAAGCTCGATCCTGGTGTAAACTGCCTCCCTCAGGTGAATCTTCTTGCACACTCAAAATCTTTTGGCTCTGATACCATTGATGCATAGAGCAGGTGCCTCTTTGCCCTGCAACCTCAAATCTTAAACATAAAAAAAAAGATACTCTTTTTTCTTAGATTGCAACAAGAAACAAAATTTAAATCATGACAATCTACAGATACACCATTTACACTCATAGCCTCTCAACAAACTTTCTTGCTACATAAGATTTTATTATATTCCTATACAAAATCTATTCGAATGGTGTCTCTCACTCTGAAAATGCAATTCTCTATCTTCACCTCCTTACACAATGTCACACTAACCGTTTCTCACTCATGTGCCCTCTAACCTCGATTGGGTTGCTTCCCTTCTCCATGAGACCTGTACTCCTATCTCCCCCTTTTATGTCCTGCCCCTTTTAAATATCTATCCAACTCCACAATTTCACTTGTACCCTCTTAAATCCTCCCCATTTCTCATGTACGACAACCTATATTTAGAATAGTTTTATTTTCTCCCTTATGCAATGCCCACTCTCATCTATTTTGGGCCACCTCTACCCACGTGCTCTTCTATTACAAGATCATGTGCACGATGTTGGCTATGATTTTGGAATATAGCATTACACCTGTGCTAACTTTGATTCCTCATTTTGAACATCTATCAACTATCCTCTCTTCATTATGCTTTGATGGCTATCCATACCTTGTTTAGATGCTCCCATTTTGGCACGATAATCAGGATGCCCCTGCATCATGTTGTCTTTGTATGTGACTTAACTGCCTATAGCTAGGCTAGTAAAGATGAATGTTATGGGATCCATTATGCGTGCAAGGGTCAAAAAGTGGTCATTTCTAAGTGTTTTCTTAAACATATTTCTTATTGTATCATTACTTGTTTTCTTTGAAACCCAAAAAAAATTGTACAATTGCCCCAATAATCGTGGACAATTGGTACCAATAAACTTGCACAATTGATCTGATTACTAAAAAGTGGTCAATCAAAGTGTCGTATGAAACATTTACCCTATTGTCACAGTACATGTTTGCTTTGACACCCAAAAAAATTGTACAATTGACCTAATGCTTTTGCACAATACCCCTATTAATCTTGCACTATTGGTACCAATAAACTTGCACAATTTATCTAATTACTAACTTTTTATCCCCAAAAAACAGGCCATTATTGACTCATAGATAATTTTCTAGTAAACTTTTAATTTGCCAAATCTAATATGCGATAATTAAAACATAAGCCAAAATTGTGCTCTTCCTTAGCCCGTTTGGGGGTTGGAAATAGACTGGAATTGGCATTATCTAATTTCGGATAATGCCAAATTCCATGTTTGTGTCCATGAAAAAAAATGGAATTGGAATTACAAAATTCTCATTTTGCCCCAAAATGGGCATATCAATCTTCCACCTAAATAGGTGGTCGAAATTCCAATTCCAATTTTTACAAAAGCAAATTTAATATCTCGTCGGATCATGATAGATGTGTGTGTGCGCGCGCGCGTGTGCGTATATGTGTATATATACACAAATGTATGTATATATGTGTATATATACACATACACATATATGTATATATACATGTGTTTATACACACACATAGTGTGTGTATAAACACATGTATATATACATATATGTGTATGTGTATATATACACATATATACATACATTTGTGTATATACACATGTGTATAGACACATGTATATATACACATGTGGGTATATATACTTGTGTGTATATATGCACACATACATGTGTGTATATATACACGTGTGTATGTATATATACACATATATGTGTGTATGTATGTATGTGTAGACACACGTGTGTATGTGTATGTATATACACACATGTGTGTATGTATACACACATGTATATATACATAAGTGTATATATACACACATATGTGTGTATATACACACATACCCACTGTATTCAAAAAACTAAGAAATAAACAATTAAAATTATTTATGCATCTTTTCAGTCATCTTTCGGGTGAACCAAACGAGTCCAGCCATATTCCGGAAATCATTTCTAGAATATGTATCTTCCAAAATTGACCATATCCAGCATTTGGTATTCCAGCACCCAAACCGGCCTAAGCGAGGCTATCACTTGTAGCAACCGTGCATTTGCTGGAAGAAGTGCGAGTAAAATTGACGTCCAAACATGGGCAGAGAAATGAACTTTAGCTTTATACTGTTTGGGAGTCCTTGTGTGCAGACAATAAAATGATTACTATCAGTTAAGTGAACAGTATATCCAACTGTGAAATGCTCTGGACCTCAACACTTTTCCTGTACATACAGAATTGCTGTATAATTTATTCGCCACCTTTTACTTTTTTTTTCTGTACTCCCTAGCAAATGATATTAGAGACACGTTTAGACATGTGGGTCATGGCTTCTGGCAAAAAGGCGTCAATTTCTGTGCAGTAAAAGCAAAAGTTAGTTTTTGTTATGAGGAGTACATTTTGATGAAGAAGAGACATTACGTTGTAGGCGTGCTCGCATGGTCATTTTTTATATCTTTCTGCTCTGAAAAACAGCAAGTTCTCTCCCTGATGTTTGATATGTGAAAGTGTATAGAAATAAAGGAATCTTTGTGTGAGGCTACTTCAACAAGGGCTAATTTATTTTTAAAGAAAAAAAAAACAAAGCAATTTTGAAATATTATGTAAATGCTTATTGAAATTGACAAAAAGGATTAGGGTATTTAATTTTAAGAACAATGAGATTTTTCATTTTTTTTTAATTGTGTTTTATAATTTGTCTTAATGAGTCGATAGGCTTCTGTTCTAAGAAAGTTCACGATAGGAAAAGTTGTTTCATGTCAAGAACTTCTTTAGGGTCATCGAAAAACATTTATAGAGCACTAAAAACCCACGCCACATCACATTTTTTATTTTCCTACCGCACCTATTCATGATGCAAGAGCTAGATCTTATGTAAATCTTAATCGACAATAATAATGACTATTATTTGTTTTAGGGCAATCTCATGCAATGGTTATCCTTTGTTTTAAGGTAATCTCATGCTTGTAGTTTCTACCAAGCACCTTTGTTTGAACCTAATTAAACTTTTATTTGTCATTTTGTTTGTGTTGTGTGTTTACTTCATAAATTTATTGCCCTTTTGTGATCTAGATAGGGCGATGCCAATGAACATTGATAGTTTGATGTCTTATGAGAGGAAGATGACTAGCTTTCCACCTTTCCTCTTAAAGTCAAACTCATGGATTGATTTGATGAAATTAAATGAGTTTACAGACACAACAAGAAAAATAAAAATGTCTAGATATGTTCTTATGATTACCCATGTTAATGAAATTATCTCTATGATCACATAATGCTTATCAAGTGTTTTAGTAATGAGTGATAGTGGAAGATCTCATGATGTCTAAACAAAATATGGTTTTGTCCTTTTATATAACAGTGAGTGTGTATTATTGAAAATTCCAAGCTCTAGTTAGTTAGAGGCAAGTAAGTTTGGGCTGAGGATTAAATTTTAATTTTAAAAATGCAGAGGTCAAAATTACATGATCAATTATAAATCAAGTTCAAAACCATAAATGCAAGTTTGAAATAAGATAAGAAATAGGTAGGATAATGATTAGATTCAATTCTTTGGGATGTGTGAGAGTCAAGTTCAGTTAGTACTATAATAAAAATGGTCAACATTCATAGAGCAATATGCTAATTATACACTAGAACATTTTACAAGGGAAAAGGGTTGATGGTGAGTCCAAAAAAATAATAAAAAATGATCGCAAGTTTAAAGCCATAAATATGGATTTGGTCTTGGATATGAAATGGGAAGGATAAATATTAAATTTAGATCCTTGGGATATGTGAGTTATGTTTACTCAAGTCTTAAGTGAAAATGAAATTGATCACACACTAGATCATTACACAAGGGAAAAAGGGTCAAAGTGATTAAAAAAAAGGATGTGAAGTATTAGAAGAAAAAAAGTTGTATCCTTACATTTTATCTCATTTTTTACCATTACAAGAATAATTTCCCATGAGCATCAGCCAATAAAAATATTAAATAGTTGCTTAACAATGCTAATAAGAATACATTTAAGTAAAAATAGAGATGTAAGTTTGTAAAGGAATCACTAAAAATGTTGGGATGTGAAGGAACCAACAAAAGTATAATATATGCTAAGGAGTCATCACACCCAAAATGTAGGGTTGTAGCCCGATGCAAAGTGGCCATAAATCAAGAGAAAATGATATAGGGTTGGGAAGGACCCAACATAACCAAATAGATCAATATGGGGTTGCAAGGGAACCATCATAAAAGAAATTGATGTGGAGTTATGAAAGATACATCAAAATCAATAAATTGATGTAGGGTTGTAAAGGAGTCATCATTGTCAAATAAATTATGGTGGGGCTATGAATGAGCTATCATAACTAGAAAAAAGTGTTTCTTGGTTGTGAAGGAGTCATCGAAAGAATTTTATTGATATAATATTCCCCTCCAATTGGTTGCATGTAAATGATTCAATGAGCTAAGGCGAGAAGAAAAGGTAACATATTAAAGATGTTATCATGTAAAAGATCAATGGTCATGTAGTAACTTGTCATAGATATTATGTGAAAAATAGCGTAAATAAAAAGAATCAATCATATGGGCACATGTATCAAAGGGAAATTAGATGTTTCCAATGTTGTCAACAAAATTTATTGAACACAATAGATAATAATAGTCAAATTATATGATATATAAGCATTTAAGTAAACATTAATAGCATATAAGATATAAGCATGTAAATCTTGGACATTTAAGCATGAAAGCACACATAATATACATGGATAAAATCACCAAATGTCTTCTTATTATAAGATTTCTTCAATTACCATTGATATACTTGTAAATTATCCAGTGCATGAAATCTCCCCTCATCTATTGACTTATTCATTTGTAACATTTGTTCCCTAGATGTATTATCATTAATAATATCGTACAAGTTTAAACATATAAATAATGAATCTCTAAATATATGGGCATGTTGACCTCAAAAAGATAAACCAATAAATACAATATATAAGAAGAAGAAGAAGTATAAGAGAAGAAAATTTTAACGTCCACGAGGCTAAACATAGCCTATGGGACAACCTGTCAAATTCAGTTAATCTATTCTTTTTCTATGCAATTTGATGATGAGCGCACCCAACTTATCAATGTGTTCCTCGCTGAATAAGTTATGCCAAGAGCTAGTTGTTAAAATATTCATATTTTTTTTCATGTTTTCCTTGTAAGAAACACATTCAACAATAAAATGGTGTTAAGTTTCCACATTCCCATAATTGCAAAAAGAACAAACACGCTCTTCCCACGTCTCTTTTGGTCTTTTCCAACACCCGATCTCACAACGGAACCTGATGTGAGTTGGTCCTAAGCTGAGCAATAAGATTTTTTTCCCTCTAAGAAATATTGGCCCTTATGTAATCTTTTTGAAGTTGGTCACAAGTGGGATTAAACTTGCTGATATAATACTTTTTCTTTCTGGCTATCCCATTACCCCAATTCCTCTTGTAGAACTTATCCATAATGAAAGTATGTGTTTATTTATTATTTGTGGGGCACATGTTCAAATGAATATTCCATTTACCCATCCATTTGATTTTTTGTTGCATCTGTGTCTTCTTCCTTTTGCACAAAACATCATCAAAGACAACCTTAAGTCATCTATTATCTTACATTTGTTCGGTTCTTTTAAGGTAGATTATGAGACACACCATATCCATTGATTCAATAGGGGAAGCTCCCATTTCACTTCACATGAAATCATATGGAACAATGCTTTTGATTTTGAACTTGCTTGTGATCAAACATTTTTGAATTCCCTTTATTTGCTTCCACTATGAGATGGAGATGTTGTTGGCCCACACCTCACAAACATAAACAACAACTGGAAAAACTAAAAGACCAAAAAGGGTTTGGGTAGTTTTCCAATCCCAAACCTCTACCTTTGTACATCTACTTTGAAGAGCATAAAAGGCCTTCCAACCTTCCACAATCCTTTTCTTTCTCCAACCTTCCCATCTTAAATTCTTGTTAAAGTCAATGTCAAGATATTTGTAATCTATAACTTCATCAAGAATACTACCTTCAAAATAAAACTTATGCTGATTCTATTTTTTGCCAGTAGAGAAAACCATGAGTTTAGTTTTGTTGATGTTAACCTGCATTCCCACCATACTAAAAAAATGTTTAAGGGTATGTAAGTGTTCTTGTAACCCTCAGGTAGAATTGGAAATCAAAATAAGATCATGTGTATAAAGGAGCAACTAATCACAAATTCTCCCAATTGGATACCCTCACCATTTTGCATGTTTAACCACTCTTCTAGCTTTTCAATATAGAGACCAAACAAGGTAGGTGATAAGGGACAACCTTTTTTGACCCCAACATCACTCATAAAATATTCTAAAATGTTGGCTAAAGTACTAATTTTGACTTTGGCCTCTTCATACATCCAATGAACAACAACTCTAAGATGCATAGGAATCCCAAGTTCTTCCAGTCTATGCCAACTTGATGACTCTAGGAACCATGTCAAATATATTTTTGAAATCAATAAAGCAACAAATGACTTCATCCTTTTTCTACCATCCATTTTTGATAATGTGTCTCATAGTATCACAATGATCAATTGTTGATGCTTAGGTCTGAAACCAGCTTATCCTTTTTCTTGTTTATGTTTTTCTTAAGCCCACTTACTAACCCTATTTTCAATCATGCTGTCAAAAAATTTTCCAAACAAAGGGTTGATCATAATCTTCTTGTAATTGGAGAGGTTATTGACATCAACACTCTTAAAATGGGGGATGGTTAAACTAGTTGTCCACTCCTTAGGAAAACCCTATTGGCAGATATTATTAAAGATTTTTGCAATATGTGGTGCACACGCTTTCATACCCCACTTAAGATACTCTTCTTAAAGCTCAGCCAAGTCTTGTGCTTTATCACCACCTAACTTCTTAATACTCATCTCGACCTTCTGCACAATAAAAATATTGTTCATACTATTGACCAAGGGTGGCGGGTCCACCTCACACTTTCACTCATAGTTGCCTTGCATAATCAAACCACTAAGTAGTTGTGATATTATTTTCAGTTTCTTTCTTTCTTGATTGAAGCTCCTTCCAAAATAGCTTGGGGTTATTTTTACCAAGAACAATTATCTCTTCCCACCTTGTGATTATATAATCATCTTTTTCTTCTTTAAAATCTGTTTGTAGGCTTTAAAGATAAAGTCTTCTTTATTTGAATCTATTAAATATTTCCTAGCCATTTTACACTCCTCGGAAAACCAAGCATTGGCCGGAAAATATTTTGTTTCAGACTTTCTTTTCCTTTCTCTTTTGCACTTTGAAAGAGCCCCATGAATCAATTTTTTTAACTCATGACTATTGATACCATGTGGATGCATTCTCTTTTCCTTACAAAGATTCTCAAGTGTAATCCTGAAAGTACTACCATTTTTCTAAGTCAAAATAATTCTTCCTTGAGTAAGAGGTTGATGAGAGCACCGATTTTTTTCCACAGGTTGGCCCATTTTTGTCCTCAACAAATTAAATTTCATTGGTTTGTGATCTGACTTCAAATCCCATATGTGTTCCCCAATCTAAACTTACTCAATTTTCTCATATAGTTTATGTGAACATATTGCATAGTCAACCACGCTTTCCCAATTGTAGTTGTTTCATGTGAAAGTTCCCGAATTTGACCACCTAGCTAAACTATTGCAAATGATAAGATCAAAAGCACCACATAAAGTAAGAAATAAATCTCCAAAATGATTGCATCATTTAGATTCTTATGAGACTCTTTCCCACTAATGTTTACTATCTTCTGTTAGTCAAATAGGATTACGGTTCTCGTTATAGCTGAGTATGCTAGCTTGTTCACTTGCATTCCTAGCATTAAAATCTACAATAAGGAGAACATCCTACTTTGTATGGAAATGGAAAAATTCTTCTAAGGTTGTTCCTTCATGTTTATTTCCTACGTCTCAACCCTCAAGAGAATCGCCTATTCCTCTTTATGATCCTAAGTAAAAAAGAGGAAAGGTGTTTGTGGTTGAGGGTAAGGTTCCTGCATCCATAAAACCTCATGTTCCATTTAAGTAGTCTCTAGTGGAGCAGGATGCTCTAGAGTCTTCTCATGATTTAGTTCTTGTAGGTTCCCATTACCATCAAAATCAACTTGTGCATGAGTGTAAGAATCATTGGTGTAGACTAGTCTAAAAACATGATACCTCACATAAGACTAAGGATGAGTCTCCTACTTATTATCCTCTCTTTATTCATGTTCTAGTTTCAAATTCTCATATTTCTTCTATCTTTATTGCAAATTCTTCAAGTGATTTTAATAAAACTCACCCCAAAATTGTGTAGGTGTTCATCGCTCCATCTTTGGAACCATAAATTATCCCTTCTTTACTTGATGTTTCATTAATTCCCTGCCAAGGAGCCCTTGGAACATAGGGTAAAATATTCACTTAATTTTTTTTTTTGAAAGTTAAAGATATACATCATGTACATAAGTGAAATATAACCAAGAAGCATAAACAAAGATGCAACCATAACCAAAACACAAGCAAAGATATAACAACAGTGATCATCCACAATCATGCACAAGTAGAAGTCTTACTCACTCTTCCAAAGGTTTCATGAAAACTCTCAACCACACTTGAAACAGAGTATACACATCCCCGAGATTGCAAAAATAGACGGAATGAAACCATCCTCTTAAGCCATCCAACTCACAAATTCATTTTAAGCCCAAATGAAATATCCCTATAGTGATTAATTATACAAGTTCATTACCAATTAACCAATAAGAAACCCCATATAAAATCATCATAAAGCATAGACAATCCAATCCAACATCCAAAACCAAAAAGGGAAACCAAACTAGGCACACACGCTAAAAGTAGGCAAATATGTCAATCTGTTGTGGAAATGTTGATCTGTGTAGGCACCGATTCATGAATACTAAAATTTTGAGATAAAATGTCTCAGACCATGAGTTGTATGTGTCGATCTGCAGGTAAAATCATTGATTAGCACAAGCATTGGTGTGCAGACGCAAGAACCGATTCAAAAATTTCTACAGAACTAGAGGATATAAAGGTATAACGCATATGCCAACACCAACGTAAACTGATAAATAACTAGCTCCACACTGGTGGGTGCCAGATACACATTATTCAGGCCATGAACAAATGATATAATAATAACATCATAAAGAAGCTAATATACTTATCATAACATCACATGTGCATGCAAATCATTGAAATGAGAAGCAAGGGATGGAATGAGAACATCATGCTCGAACTCTGTCATCGGAAGAAGCTATCCATCTATACATCGATCCCTAGCAATGGTAAAGTGAAATTCCACCCTACTATACTGAACATGCAGCCCTACCCTACCGTACTTGTAGAGATAGTAACCTGACAAAAAACACAAGGTACACAAAAAGACCAAGAAGGGATATCACACATGCCAATCAAGTGCATAATCTCATAGGAAAATATGGAGATCTCAACTCAATCATAGAATGTAGATAGCACAATGCAAGTAGGTCAAGATCACTACTCAGAACTAGACAGGGTATGATGTCAAGACTCAAGAATGGAGTGTCATCACACGGCTTATGGAGGATCATGCGAGTTCAATAAGTCCTTGTCTCATCAAGGAAGCCCTACTGTGTTGGCACACCTCTCAAATAGACTTCTGATGATATGCCAACTCAACATCTATAGATGAAAATGACTGTCTTAGCTCACGTTTGTCAAATAAATGACTGCTGAAAAAATCACTTATCTTTATTATTATGTTTTCCCCATTTATTATTAAGGTTATCAATTATTAATTAACTCTACCAAGGGTTACACTAGGAACCCTTTATGTCCAATCCCACCTTGGAGAGCCACTCCATCCCACTACTCCACATCAACCATTCATAATGCCACAATACTCAAAAGACTCCAAATCCTCAACCAAAAGGTGGGTAAAAATAAGCTCTTGGCCTCAACCAAGAGCACGGGTCCCTCAGGATCATATACATGGCACACTCAATGTTCTCGTGATGTGATCTCAAACATTGACATCACAAAACAAGACACGATAAAAAAAGCATCAAGATAAGCCACAAAGGAAGAAAAGCGCACAACAATCATGCACATGACACACTCAACTGACCTCTTTTCCAAGAGCACAAATTCCAAGGTGAATCTGATAACCATAATATAAAACCCCAAAAAGGTCACAATCATGGGATGAAATCCCAATCCAAAATTACAGTCAAAATAAAGAAACTCTCACAAACCAAAATTCAGTTCGAAGAGGCATCACCAATGATGAATCCCAAAAAATAGCTATATTTTCAAATTTTAAACAAAGAGAAAAGGGGAAAACCCATTTTCCCTTAGGCACCCAACACCAAAAAATCAAATAAAATTCCCCTTCTGGGCACTCACAAAAAATCAGGCAGCATAACATCACTAAAACCTCAATTCCATATTTACAAATAAGAATTACATGTAAAATCCCAAATGGGTAATGTAAAACAATTAAAGTGTGGAGAAATGCTAATTCTCAGCCCATAAATCTATTGGAACTTATTTCAAATGAAACTACAAAGTAATTCAAAAGATCTGAAATGCTCTACCTCACACAATACATAAAATACAAAAAATGAAGAGAAAAAAATTAATTCACCACAAGAATGCATGAAATCACTTCATAGGAAACTATGCAAGGATGGCACAAAACCAACAAGTCTCTACCCAAAAAAGATCCTACGAGCGGATCAAACCCAACAAGCAAAACACCGATTTTCCCCACACAATTTTACCAAAGCAAGAATGAGGAATAAAAATCCTTTTCCCCCAATATACAATCATTTTTTTCAAAAAGGACTTTAAAATAAAATAACTTAAAATAAATTGAAACACTAAAGACTTTCCAAATTAAATTAAATCGATTCCAATTAAATGGAATTTTCTATGACAAATTAGCCAACAATAAAATTAAGTGCTCAAGCAATAAAATTAGCATTAATTCTAACTTGTTTGTGATAACTGCAAGAACTCTAAATGCATAGACACAATACTGGTCCATCACAAAATGCATATGAAATTCAGATTTATCGACATGTACTGGGGTATAACATATAAAAATAAACATACATTTCCCATACAAGGATGATATTGGCTCAATCATGAATGATTGGTTATAGTATCTCTTGTGACACTATCGGGGATAAAGACACACTTGAAACATAAAATTCAGGAAGAATAATGGCTGGTATCTGCTCACTGAAACACGCAAACATCAAGTGCAACTACTCGTAATATAAATAGTGAGTGCACATGTAACAATAATAAAATACACCTAATGGAATATTGATGCTCTAGTGACGCAATCATTCATATGTATTAGAATGTCACAACACTGGTCATTCCATATTATAATCCTCAATTTACAAATCATTTCAATAAATATTTCATTTAAACATTGTTAGCTAAATTTCACTGCAGCTCATTTAGGTAGAGCTTATTGATTTGAAACTGAAGGAAATAAAAGGTACAGTTTATCCTCTTTGGAATTTACATTCAAGTGCTTAAACAAATGTATAAAATTATCTGATAGCTTCATACAATTTCTCAAGTGTGTTACAATATGTAAGAATATTGCAAGTTTATGTATGAAAGATAATTTTAATCATCATCATAAGAAGGTATATTTGTCTCACACAAGTCATGAGAATAAATAAATTATTCAATGCAAATGAGATAAAGCATATACATGAATAAGTAAATGAATGTAAATAGGAAGTGATACCATCCATTGCCTAAATGACTCGCTCATTGTATCACTCTGCTATGTGCCTTGTCTTTGGCATCTTGTGTCTCCTACTACTCTAGATAGGTCATAGTGCTTGCATTCAAGTGATAATAGTGATGTTAGATCAAAAAGATCTAAGAAATGAAAAATCTCAAGTATCTTATGTATATTCATCCTTATGCAGATATATCCTGACTCGTATGTGCATTGGACAAGAAATATAATGGCCAGGTCATCATACCATACTCATCTAAAACATATTTTTATTCTCTGACTAGTTTTCTTAATGTGAAGATACAAGTGCCTATCATGTAGCATGTGGGTTCAAATGGGATCCCACAAGGGTTGAGCCCAGCATGTTACAAGATAATGAATAAGATATTGATTCAAGTGTCACAAAGTGGTTATATACATGCTACAAGAATTAAAAAATACATGTTGCAGGAATCAGAAATACATGCTGCAGGAACTTAAATAAATATAATTGTTGCTATAGGAATAATAAATACATTTTGTATGAATCAAAAATACATGTTATAGGAATAAAAAATACATGTTGCAAGAATCAGAAATACATGCTACAAGAACTTATATAATTGTTGTTGCAAGAATGAGAAATACATGTTAAAGAATATTGATTTATAGGGGCATAATGAAACATTAAAGGGACATGTATTTCATTGCATGAAACATTTTGCTTAATTTTAATTATGCTACACTAATATGATGCAGAGTGTCAATATAAACCCTTGGAATTTATTATCATAAAATGGATCCATGAATCAACAACATAGAAAGGAGTAAATACTTTGAGAATGCAATGACATACAAGTAGCCAAAGAACCTTCAGGCAGTAAGTATTCTCAAACATCAATAGTTTTGCTACAATAATAGTATGGTCATGGTAGCAAGACATCATCAAATAAAGATAATTTGTTATCATATTGACATGAGCATCATAATCAGAGAGCATTAACAACAACAAAGGAGAATCTATAGAAATTTGAGCAAAATAATCATCATGATATTGTAAAGACAACATTCCATGACTTCAAACATTGACATGTTAAACACAGTAAAAAAATGAGCACCATATTTTCCCCAAGACAACATAGTCGTGTTATTTCCATATCTTCAAAATGGTAAACTAGGTTTTTCTAAAATTTGGAGTGAAATTAGAAAACATCAAAACGGAAAAATTCAATAAATTTCGTTAAAATCCAATTTAGTTTTTGGGAGAAATCGTTATTTGTTTTCTATAGAAATTTCATGCACAACTACAAGGTTATTCATAAAGCCCTCATAGTCGCGACCCTCCAGAGAGTTGCAGAATATAGAGCTCAAACTCATGTATAAAAGAACAAAAATGAAGAGCCACAGTTTAGACAGAATCTTAAAACCAGGAGATACCACATCAAATATGGATAAATTGCACAACAAAGAGAATTTTTTACTTTGGTTTCTATTGAGAGTGAGAAAAATGAAAGGTACCTACGAATGTCTATCTGAATATCTCAACAAAATCTCCACAGAAGCTTAAAAATATCTCCATAAACCATATGTCAATGGTCATAGTGAAGGGAAAAAGTGAAATGTTGCATGGAGTTAACGTTTCTTACCCTAAAAGATGTGTTTTCAAAAAGGCATTTTTATGCTTTGTATTTTAATTTTCCACATTGAGTTAAATACCTCCACGTGAAGCTCATGGGAGTTGTGTTAGTTCCGTCACTTGGTTTTTGTTTTCTATATTTTGTGCATAAGTTGGAGTTGTAAAATATTATTAATAAATGACACAATTATAAATCATTTTATTAATAATTTTATAATTCAAAATATAGAAAAGTGGGATGTGTAATAAGGTGGTATTTATTTTTGCATCTATATATTTTAATTAAATAATATTAAAGTGACGTTCTCAACTCCCTTTAATATGATTTATGATGCAAAGATAGATACATATCCCTTATTTATGAGTCAAATTGAGTCAAGAAGGGGATAGAGGGGAGGTTGAATTGGTTTGCAAACATGTGGAGTATATATGGGGCTTTTGAGTCAATATCGGAGGGATTGGAAATTTTTTAGGAGTTTTGATGGTAGAAATAGTCTTAGATGGACTTTTTCTCCATCATGGAGCCTTTTTTAGAGAATTTTGAGGACCTAAAAGATAGGTTTTTTGTTCAATCTGACCCAAATGATTATGGTCCTATTTTGGTGCAACTTTTTTTTTGAGAAAGCATAAATATTGTAAAAGCCTCATTTGTAAGTAGTTCTGATTATGCATCTCTGTGCTTAGTGACTTTTTGGGTCCTTTGATATTTTTAGCATAGTTTTGTAAATCTTTGGATATTGAATATAGAGAAGCTTTGGATACGAGTGATTAAGAGTTTTGCCTTCTTTTTCTTTCATGATTGTGTATTATCAAGCGATTGATTAGTTTGCTTGTGAAGTGTCTCTTATTTCCTAGTAAATTTGTCTCATTATTTATACCTTTTTTGCAAAAAGTATGTCTTGATCGCTGAGGGTTAGCCTCTGATATTGAAGGATGAAGATGGGCTCCAAAGAAATTTATCTATCCTCTACCTATAAACCACCCCAATCAAGAACATGGGTCACATTGAGATTATACTGTCTCAACATAGAAACATGAAAAACATCATGGATGTATGATATAATAGGTGTCAACACCAAGTGATAGGAAACATGACCTATCCTCTCAAGAATAAAAAAGGTCCAACAAAATACAGTGCTAATTTAGAGCCTTTATCCATAAAAGATGGGGATCTTTCACGACCAAACTCGCAAAAACACATGGTCACCCACCAAGAAGTGATGATCTAACCTATGGGCATTAAAACACTTTTTTTTTATCTTGAGAAGTAACCAAATGCTCTCTAATACGAACCACTCACTTCTCCATATCCTGAAACATCTCAGGACCCAAAACTACACGGTCCTCCAAACAATCCCAACTCAAAGGTGTACGACACGGTCGACCATACGAAGCCTGAAAAAGAGACATGCCAAGAGAACTATGGTACCCATTATTATAGGAAAACTCAACGAAGTACAAATAGTCCTCCTACCTTGACTATTGATCCATCACATACATTTGAAGCATGTCCTTAAGAACCTGATTCACCTGCTTTGTCTAACCATCGGTCTCAGGGTCATATGATAATTTGAAATTTAGTTGCATTCCCAAAGCATGTTGGAGAGGTGTCCATAGTGTGGAAGTAAATATTTAATCTTGATCTGAAATGATCTTGTGAGGTATCCCATGCAATCAAACTATATCCTCCATGAATACATGTGCTACCAAAGTAGTAGTATAAGAATCTCTCATGGGTGAAAAGTGAAACACCTTGGATAAGTTGTCCATAGTAACCATAATGACATCATGATGATTCAAAGACACAGGTATCCCAATAATAAAATCAATAGATATAGTGCCTCACTTCTATTCGAGGATGGAATGTGGTTGAAAAAGACCTATCAGATGTTGATGCTCTTCCTTCACTCTCTGGCACTCAAGACATCTAGCCAAAAAATGAAAAAACATCACACCTTATTCTAGCCTAAGAATAAAATTGTCTAAGATCAACATGCATCTTCTTGACGTTGGGATGTGTGGAATATAGTGCACGATGTGCCTCAGACAAAACTAAGGAACAAAGATCACCTGACACCAGCACATAAATATGTCCGTGGTGCCAAAAGTCCATTTTAATCCAAAAAGTAACCTAAAAACCAACCTAAAAGGAACATAAAAACTCAATCTCCACTCTAACTTCCTTATACCAAGTGTCACCAGTTAAAACCTTAAGAATAAAACTACACAAATCTACACCAAGAGAAAAAAATATAGATCTAATGCCTTCTCTTACTCAAGGTGTCTGCAACAACATTATCTTTACCCTTGATGTAATCAACATCAAAATCATACTCACAAAGAAAATCCATCCAAAGACATTGTTGTGCATTCAAGTTTGGTTGAGAAAAGATATACTAAAAGATATCATGATCCTTATTCAACTCAAACTTCTGACCCAAAAGAAAATGTATCCAGTGCACTAGCACATGCACAACTACTGCTAACTCCAAATTATGGGTGGGGTAGTTCAGCTCATGATCCTTGAGCTTCTAAGACTTATATTTCATCACTTGTCCCTCCTCAATGAGATCTTCCCCAACACCCTCCAATGATGCATCCATGTACAACATGGACTATCCTACAAAATCTAGCAATGCCAAGATAGTTGCACTAGTAAAATGCTCCTTAAGATCCTAAAATTTTGACTCACATTGTGAAAACCCAATAAAATTCTTCCTTTTCCTCTGAAGAGAATTGATAGGGTGTGCCAACTGAGAAAATTGCTTCACAAATCTATGGTAGTAACCCACCAAAACCATGAAACTATGAACCTCAAGAACACTGGTTGGCACTTTCCAATCCATAATGTCTTGTATCTTCAAAGGATCTATCAAAATACCCTCTCCATAGATGATAAAGCCCAATTAAATCACCTTATTCTAGAAGAAATCGTATTTGGTTAGGTTACCAAACAACTGATGGTTTCATGAAGACACCGGAAAACCTAATGCAAATGGCCCTTATAATCCTCCATCATCCTCAAATAAACTAAAATATCATTTGGAAACACAAGGACAAAATGATCAAGATAGGTGTGAAACAAACTTTTCATCAAACTCATGAAAACCGATGGCACATTGGTCAACCCAAAGGGTACAAATGTAAACTCATAATATCCATATCAAGTTTGAAAAGTTGTACGATGAATTTCAGCCTCATGAATACAAAGTTGATGGTATACCAACTTAAGTTCTATCTTTGAGAACACTCTCACTCCATCTGATCAAACAAATTGTCAATCCTTGTCAAGGGATATTGGTTTTTCAGCATCACCTTGTTCAATTGTAGATAATCAATGAAAAACAAAAGGACGCATCCTTCTTCTTCATGAAGATGAGTGGTGTACCCCAAGGGGATACACTAGGAAGAATATGGTCCTTGGCCAAAAAATCCTCTAACTACAAATAGGGCTCACTCAAATCATGAGTGGTCATATGGTAAGGTGTCCAAGAAATAAGCTCAGCTCCAAGAATTAGATCAATACATAAATATATGTCACACTAAGGTGACATGCCTATAATATTACTTAAAAACACATCTACAAACTCACAAAGCAATGGGTGATCATCAAGAGACACCTATTGACTCTCAATCCCATCAAGGTCACTAACAGAGACAACAAACAAATGATAACCCTTCCACATACTCAGCTTCAATTGTGTGGCTAAGATCATGCAAAGTGAAATAGGTCTCTAGAACCCTACAAGATGAATATGCCCACTCGTATCATCCACACACCACATCAAATTGCACCGATAATCTATACTTTCGTAGTGGGAAGCTAACCAATCCATACCTAAAAAATACCATAAGAGACCAAGGGTAGGATGTTATCGACATAAATGTATGTACGGGTGTAATAAAGTTATGTTATATTATGTTAATCTCGGCAGTTAGTAACTAAGACCGTTACGATGCGACGTTTGGTCGTGACCCTTCGGGGATTATATGTATACACTTGTTCCTATGTTGTGCACATGATTGATATGTACAAGGTCTTATAATTATGAATGGAATAGCTTATTGTCTTCTATGTTGTGTACTTGAATATCTGATTGTGTTTTTGTATCTGTCTGTTACCCCACGAGGGTAAACATCTGGCGTTGTTGCCTAGACATACCCGGATGGTGAGTAGGTATAATGGGCCTACCTATTGGTGAGATAAACCCAGAAGCTGATGATTCTCATACTGAGTTGTACAAAGGGAGGATAATCAGACACGGGAATTCAGAATTTTATTCCAAGTAGCTCTTGAAACTTACATCCGGAGGGAGGCAACAAATGAAGACGTCCCTACAGGCGCAGTGTGGGATGCGATTGGGGCTAATCTGGAAGCCAATCGACTATCGAATCAACTTCCACGGTTGCTGGCACAAGCAGCACTAGCACGACACGCTCGGCAGGAGGAAATTGATCGAGAGGAACACCGCCAGGAGATCCTCCGTGAATTCCACACCCGAGAGCATCTCTGTCGCCATCGGGAGGAAGGAAATGAAAAATAGTAAAGTTTTTGAAGTATGAAACGAAGGGAAAGGGAACACAAAAATCAATTGTAGTACAATCGAGAATTTTGTAAAGCAACATGAATTAATTAAAAATAAGTGTTCTTTTTTTGAGCAATGTGTATGGTCTGTCTTGATACCCAATAATTTAAATAAAGATCGAAATAAGAAAGTGGTAGATGATGAAGGGGAAGCCGCACGGAAGGCTTTGATATCCATGCAGCAACGTGAATGTCGGTGTAGGCTCAAGCAACTTGCCAAGGACCAGCTTGCTAGAGGGTTGCTCGAAGGGGACCTTGGAAGTGGCACGGAAGGTGTAGAAGCCGAATTGGAATAGTTCATTTCGCCAGAACATTGAAGGGTGCGGAGTAGTGAAGAATTAATTGAGGAAACATGAGCGTTGAAGACCTTCCTCCAGGAAGAACAAAACTGGTTTGAAGACTGGGTCCGTACACCACGTGCGGAAGATCATGATCACAAAGGGAGCCGTACAGCTGAGGGTGACGGTGACGGATCAGCCGGAGGTACCAACGATAGTATGACTGAAGACACTCGGGAGGTGCATGTAAACCCTCCATTGGAGCCCACGACTCCACTCAGCACAGCTCCACCGATTACACAGGCACAACAAGTGCCATTACTAAATACTGCACAAAGCAACATAGTAGGGGTGGATGTGGGTACTAGCACAGGCAGTGCCGGACAACAAAACATAACCCAACCACCTATAGTGCCTCACAAAGAAAAGTTTCCAAAATTCCATGATGATGGGAAGGATGACCCAGCATGACATTGTCGTACATGCGAAACCATCTGGTTAGCCAACGGGGTGACTGACCAGGATGAATGGATGAAGCAGTTCCCTGCCACATTGAGAGGAGTGGCTATTGACTGGTATTCAGACTTGGATAAAACCAAGGTAACTACGTGGGATGAATTGAAGAAAGCATTCGAGAAGGAATTCTGGCTTCTCCGAGATGATAACGAGATAGTCTCGAAAATCTATGGAACAAAGCAAGGTAAGAAGGAGACCGTACGGGTGTATGGCCGCTGGCTAAAGGAATTAGTCAGAAATATGGAAAGCCAACTAGATGACGGCCTAAAGAAGAGGTGGTTTGTTGAGGGCCTGAACCCTAAGCTATGATGGAAGATGGAAATTGTGCCTCTGCCATCATACAATGACGCATACAACCGGGCCATGGACCTGGAAAGCAAAAATAAGACGGCCAAAAAGAAGAAGAATAGATCTTCGTCATCCTTTGAAGATGATATGTTAGAAGAGGAGAGTAGCAGCGACGAGAAGCCGAAGAAGAAATTCATGGCCCTTCAGAAGGATATGGAACGGATGTTAAAAGAGTTTAAGACAATGAAGGGGACCACAAGCAAGGATGATGAACTGTGGTGCACAGATTGTAAGGAGAGCGGCCACACGAAGGGTGCTTGTCCTAAGAAGGCATTCTGTGACATCTTCCAGATCATGGGATATTCTATGAAGGAATGCCATTACAATCTGAAGGCATGTAACCAGCAAGTGCTTTTTGCACAGGAGCAGCCCTCCACATCGGATCCAAACAATAATACATCTTCCGAAGGCTACCGAGGAAACCGATGAGGCGGACGAGGGAATAATAATAATTCCACCCGAAGCAGGGTCCAATATGATGTGAAAGGACGCTCGATGATTCAATGTAGGGCTTGCAACCAATGGGGTCATTATGCACGAGAGTGTAATAATAATGATGCTCCTCAAAAGCTATGTCGGTGGTGTGGCCCCAGTGACCATGAAGATGTCGATTGTTCGAAGTCTGGCGTAGGGTCCAATTTGATTGATATTGAGGGCAACACGCGGGTTAAAGAATCCATCCTTGCTCTTACCTGAGGGCAAGTGAAGGAAGCTCGATACCCCCATCCCCGTACGGAGAAGCAGAGAATGGCGGAAGCAAGGGAGGAAATAGAAAGGGCCATGAAAGCCCAACGGGGAGAGACACACGAGTCATCCAGACCCTACTGCATAAACGCGGAGAGGAACATTGTATGACAGATGCTCCAATTGGAGGTACCTGTGAAACTCGAGGACCTCCTACACACCATGCCTCAATTGGAGACAGTGCTATTGGGTACAAAGGTTGATAAACCCAAACTGAAACACATGGACGCTTTCGTACCAGGAAGCTCGGCAACAAATCCACTTGTGCTTACTGTCAACAATGGCAGACATCCAGCCATGGTTGAGATGGGCATTTTGGGCACCATGCTGATGGATACTATAGTAGACGGCAGTTCCGAGGTAAATTTCCTCCCGGAGGACACATGGAAAAAACTAGGAAAGCCCACTCTGTGGGCACCTATGTTTAATCTGCTAGGTGCCGACCAACATGGGATCAAACCCCTCGGCACGTTGATGGCACAACAAGTCACCGTGGGTGCACAACCTTTTGTGCTCAACTTTGTGGTCATTCCATTGAAACAGAAAGGGTATGAAACCATACTTGGAAGAGGATGGCTGGTGGCAGTGAAAGAAAACCACAACTGGAAATGGAATACACTCTCGATGGAGAGGGGAGGCAAGAAATTTACTATTGATCTCTGGACCCAGTTGGTGAGTGAGGAACTTGCCTCTTCCTCGGGATCTGAATCCGAAGGGGAGAATGACCCACGAGACGAAGGGAGAGAGGGCATGGAACCAAATGTCGAAGGCATATTGAAACTCAGAGGATGCTGTTCGGAGGATGACACAGATTTACTAAATGGATTGTTCCATTGGCAGCAGGAGGAGTATGAGATGTTCTCACCCTCCTGTAACGTATTAAGCGCCGAAGAAGAAGAGCCAGATCAATATCCTCCAGAGTACGGGGAGTATAAGGAAGGAGAAGCTACAATGGACACCATACCCACACATCAATTTAAAAACAAGGAGGCCATGAAGTACGAAGAACCGACGGTGAAACCTTTGAATCTGGGTACGGAGACGGATAAGAAAATCAGTCTAGTAGGAGACGACTGGAACCCAGTGCTGAAAATGGCTGCATTCAAGATCTTCACTGAGTACAAAGATGTACTTGCATGAACTTATAAGGATTTGAAGGGAGTCCCACCGGAGTTATGTGTTCACCGTATTCCATTGGTACCAAGCGCAGTACCAGTACGGCAGCGGCCGTACAGAATGAATAAAAACTATGCTACAAAAGTACAAGAGGAGATTGAAAGAATGCTGGAGGCCAAGATTATCTTCAGGGTGCAGAATAGCGAATGGGTATCCCCCATCCTAATCTCTCTTAAAAAGGATGGTAGCCAGATCCAGATCTGTGTCGACTTCCAGCGGCTCAATGCAGTTACCATCAAGGATCCGTTTCCCATACCGTTCACGGACTCTATTCTTGAAGAGGTGGCCGGCCATGAAATCTATTCATTTATGGATGGATTTTTCGGCTATAATCAGATATCAATAGTGGAGGAAGATATGGTAAAGATGACATTCATGGTGGAAGATGGAGTATATGCATACAACCGAATGCCCTTCGGTCTCTGCAATGATCCGGTAACGTTCCAATAGATAATTCTCCACATATTTGATAAAATGTCCGTGGGTAACTTTAAGGCATTTGTGGATGACTGGTCCATATACAGCGGGGAGGAGACACATCTGAAGGCGCTCAGAGAATGTATGGAAAGGTGTCAGAGGGCATGACTCGCATTAAACCCGAAGAAATGCAGATTCATGGTACCGCAAGGTAGACTACTCGAGCACATAGTGTGTAAAGCAGGACTTAAAACAGACCCCGATAAAGTTTGGGTGATTGTGGGAATGGAACCCCCACAGGATGTCTCAGGGGTAAAATCCTTTCTGGGACACATCGGATATTACTGGAGGTTTATAAAAAATTTCTCCCAGATATCTTACCCCCTGGATAACCTCACAAGAAAAGGGGAACCGTACGTATGGGGAACGGCACAGACAGAATCCTTTAAGGAATTGAAATCATGATTGTTGGCGGCACCAATATTGGCCTACCCAAACTGGGATAGAGAATTTCATGTGCACGTCGATGCCTCCAACTATGCAATAGGTGCAACATTGGCACAAGTTGGGGATCATGGGTTGGATCACCCGGTCTACTTCGCCAGTAGACTACTCTCGAAAGCTGAGAGGAATTACAATACAACCGAACGGGAAGCTCTCGGCATGGTTTACGCAGTACAGAAGTTCTGACATTATTTGTTGGCGACACCCTTCACCTTCTATGTAGACCAGCAAGCTCTGATGTACTTGGTGAACAAACTAATTATTCAAGGATGGGTGAGTTGATGGCTGTTATTACTGCAAGAATTCACATTTAATATTATAGTACGGCCAGGGAAGAGCCATGTGATTGCTGACCAACTGTCATGAATCAAGTCAGGAGAATAAGCGGAGGGGGTGAATGACGATTTCCCAGACACACACCTATTATGGATTGCAGTTTTACCATCCTGGTACACTCGTATTGGCGAGTACCTATCGACGTCCCAGTTCCCT
>MU226364.1:5838723-5850973 GCA_018584345.1 Thuja plicata | reverse complement strand
ATCAAGTCAGGAGAATAAGCGGAGGGGGTGAATGACGATTTCCCAGACACACACCTATTATGGATTGCAGTTTTACCATCCTGGTACACTCGTATTGGCGAGTACCTATCGACGTCCCAGTTCCCTCGGGACATGCCACCAGGGGAACAATGCAAACTGGTTCTGAGAAGCCAAACGTTCCAACTTATTAATGGGCTTCTCTACAAAATGGGGACGGATCAAGTACTCTGACGGTGTGTGATGGAGGAAGAGATCTCGAGTATCTTGAAGGAGGCTCATGAAGGACCGACAGGAGGCCATATGGGGCCAGACACAGCATCTAGAAAAGTACTTCTAGCCGGACTATGGTGGCCAACGCTACATAGTGACACCAGAGAATGGGTCGGCAGTTGTGATATGTGCCAGAGGGCCGGGAAACCACTAAAATGAGATTTTATGCCATTGAACCCTTCAGCTGCACAGGAGTTATTTGAACGTTAGGGGCTTGATTTTGTGGGGCCCCTAAAAGTTAGCAGAACTTGGTGGTGTACATACATTGTGGTAGCTACGGAGTACTTGATGAAGTGGGTCGAAGCACGGGCCCTACCCGATAACACCGCTGTGAGTACAACCAAGTTTATTTATGAACAAATTATCACGAGATATGGAATTCCGCTACAGATAACCAGTGATAGGGGAGGCCATTTTGTGAACCATGTGGTGAGACTCCTTACAACAGAGTTCAAAATTTTTCACTCCTTGTCTAGTCCATATTACCCAAGAGCCAATGGTCAAGCGAAGGTGACCAACAAGATTCTGGTCTCGGTCATCTATAAGTCGTGCGGGGTAGAAAAGGAAGATTGGGAGGAGAAACTGTCGTCGGTGTTGTGGGCATACCGCACCACTTACAAAGTGATGACGGGCCAGACACTGTTCCAATTGATGTACGGACAGGAAGTGGTAGTACCAATGGAGTTCATGGTGCCAAGCCTCCGAATTGCTATTGATAATAAACTTGGCGATATGGAGAGCCTGAGGGAGCGCCTCTACGCACTAAATAAACTAGACGAATGAAGGCTGATGGCACAATGGGCAACGGACATTGTCTAACAACGAAGGAAACACTAGCACGACCAACACATCCATCGGGCGAGATTTACCCCAGGGCAGTTAGTCTTGAAATATAATAGACGAAACGATATTAAGCCCGACAAGTTCAAGGTCAAGTGGTTAGGCCCCTACAAGGTCTGAGAGGTCGCAGCAAATGGGTTCGTCAAACTCTGGACCCTCGACGGATAGGAAATTTTGGAGGCTGTCAATGGCTCAAAACTTAAAGTATATCATCAGAGGCTAGAGGCATGCAGGCAACAGCCTGGCAATTGAGGAAATAGTGAAAAAAAAATAAATAAAAAATAAAAAATAAAAAAAAATAAAAAAAATAATTTAAAAAAAAAAAATATTATTCAAGTATCGTACGACCGTATGACAAAAGCAGCATGAAACCCGCCACACAACACATAATCGTACGACATTCAACATAAATTAAGACTGTACGACATATGGAAGACACTGAGCCGTACAAGCACGTGGGAGAAAAGAAAAAAAAAGGACAAGGGGAGATAGATTTGCCGTACGGTCATACGGCCTCAGTAAATGTGTAAGGTCTAGCCTACCGTACGGTCACAGCATGATATAAGAAAGCTGCACAAACACACACAAGGAGTGTAATTCCATATGGCTGTACGGCCAGCTTCATAGAGAAATAAGGAGAATCTAGTACATATGTCGTACGGCTACATCAAGGCTTCTATACGCAAAGCAAGGAGTACATACCAGTTGACCGTATGGTTGTACGATAATCAACACATATACGTTTGAAGCAAGTATGAAGCTGGGCATAAGGTATCTGTTGATTTGAATAGTATAATTGGCAGACTGAAGGAAGTTGAAATATACAATTCTGTACGGGCACAGGAAGAAAAAGAAGACAGTCATTGACGGCAAGGATTTAAAAATAAATAAAAATGACGACAAATCAAAATAGTTCATAGTGAAGAATGAATGGTACAGAAGGGAAGGACATAACGAGGTAGTGAGGAAAACATAAGCATTTTGTAGAAAAGAGCATGGGATTAGAAAAAATCACGAAAAGGGTGTGTTTCATAGACTTTGAAGGTGCTAAATTGGCCTTGGCGGTGAGGGCGCTGCCCCTCGACCCTGCCCTGTACCGCGACAGGGAGCGCGTCTCGGGCTCTGCCCCAGAACCCTGCGGGGGCGCTGCCCATCAACCCCGCTGGGGGCGTTGCCCCTTAGACCCCCAGTCAGTTTAGTTATCAGCCTTTGGAGTGAGATCAGGTGAGAAATGGTTATATATCTCAGCAAGAAGAAAAAGTCAGAGAGATGCAATTTGCAGGCAAGAGAAGTTGGAAGAAGAAATTGGAAGAGGATTCCAGCAGCATGAGTAGACATACACCAAAGGTTGTAGGCAGTGGCACTGGGAAGAAGCTGCAAGTTTATAGGCCTCAAATGGCACCTGCAGGGTCTCAGAAAGAGGCAATTACAGCATAGAATATTACCTTTGAGGGTTTGAACAGCTTGGATTGCCGTAGATGGTGGTAGGAGAATGATAATGATCCAAACACTCGCATTTTCAAGGATAATTGGGCACGGGCTCAGGTACAATGGGCAATTCAAATGCCCATATTTTGCATTCAGGATTTTGAAGGCGCACTACAGGCACTAATTGAAGCCTTTGATAGTTTTTCGAAGACCAGCACCATACCCTACTTGGGGCATTCAGTGACGGTTTCATTTACAGCTGTGGAGTTTTGCAGAGTCTTCGGGTTACCAGAAAGGGGAGCACGGGTGGATTTGAAATCACAAAGTTGGCCACAAAAATAAGGGATTTTTATATTAGACTTGTTTGTAGGGATGACCTCACAACTACGGAGAAGGAATCTCTCCGGCAAGTGTCTCACCACCGTGGCATCAAGAAAACATTCATTTGGAAAGGGCATTGGCACGCACTCATGGATTTGGTGAAGAGTAGACTTACGGGGGCTATCCATGCCTCAGACATTTCATTCCAGTAGGTTGTGTTAATGAACTATCTTCTGGCCAGTAGGGTATATGATTGGGCGACGGTGTTGGCGGAATAGATGTACGCCTTCATGACTTTGCAGCACCGTACGTTCTACATGCCACATTACGCGATTGGCCTGTTCTTGGATGTTGCAAAGTGTCAGATTCTAGTAGAGATTTTAGCATCTGAGCTCAAGCCGGGACTCTTGGTGCTAGGTGAACCCCCGATCATGTGGTGGTGTCACTTAGATACCCCCGGAGGCCAGAAGATAGGTCTGGGGAAACGTAGCAGACCAGAGGTAGAAGTGAGTGGGGACACGGACAGTGGTCGGGAGGTGACCTCCCAAGAGGGTAGTAGTCTGGAGGATGATGATGAGGAGGACGTGCGGGTGGTGTCAATAGTCCCGCTATTATTTCCCCATCCAGTACCCTCCAGTGGGACCATAGTTGCTTTGGTTCCCGGTCCCACGGCCATTCCAGCATTTGGCCAAAGACGGGTGTCAGTCCAACTGTCCTTACCTATTGCCACATCTATAGCAGATTTGACAGTAGAGGTTCCCCGAGCACCTGAGCGAGCTGCCAATCCGGATACACTTCCAGAATTAGAAACAGGGGATAATGAGAGTATCCCTCCCCGTAGTGAGATGGAAAAATTGATGGAACAAATTATAGATCAGGGTAGGTCTAAGCCTGGCGAGGTATGATTGGAGATGGCAGGATCTGAGCCGGTTGTGACATTTGGGGACTCAGTGTTGATCGAGTCTGACCAAAAGAGTATGGAGGGTGGAGGGCCTATGGAGGATTTGTCAGCACCGGTGAATCAGAGTCAACCATCCGTGTTAGACCAGGCGAGTGTGTTCTTGGCGCAGAGGTCTATCACACCAGTAGCCCGGGGATCTACGATTGTGTCTCCTCTGCGAGAGGACTTCCAGTTAGAGGCAGGCACATCAGGGGGTGTAGGCGACAGTCGAGTGAGTGTCGAGCCAGAGGCAGCCAAGGGGCTGGCACGGGAGGGGAAACCGGTTGAAGTCATGATGATAGAGGATTTGGCAGCATACATGAGTACTCTAGAGGCAGTGATTGATAGGGGTCGACAGTTGGTGTAGATGGTCCTTACGACATGGGAGGAAGGAGAGGCTCGGGAAAGGGCTCAGGAGGCAATAGAGAGATCTCAGGAGGAGATGGTCACCGAGTTAGCAACAGAGCGTCATACCTGGTAGGAGGAACGTGCACAATTATTGGCACAGCTGGAGGCAGCCAATGCCGCCAAGAGTCTTGCTGACAACCAGTTTGTTCAGAAGGATACCGAGTTCCAGAAGGCTACCTTAATGCTAAAGGAAGTGGTTGAGGTTAATTCACAGCTTCAGATAGACTTGTCCATCCGCACGCAGCAGGTCTACCAGCTAAGGTAGAGGGCTACTTCATCAGCATCCCAACCGTCGGTTCTAGGGAAGCCCCCTTCTACTTAGCTGCTTTTTGTTTCTTTTCTGTACTGGGCATTATCTCTGTTTTTTTGCAAGTCACCGGAGATGACTTGTTTTTTTGGGGGGGATGATGTTGTCGGCATAAATGTATGTACGGGTGTAATAAAGTTATGTTATATTATGTTAATCTCAGCAGTTAGTAACTGAGACCGTTACAACGCGACGTTTGGTCGTGACCCTTCGGGGATTATATGTATACACTTGTTCCTGTGTTGTGGACATGATTGATATGTACAAGGTCTTATAATTATGAATGGAATAGCTTATTGTCTTCTATGTTGCATACTTGAATATCTGATTGTGTTTATGTATTTGTTTGTTACCCCACGAGGGTAAACATCTGTATCTGTCTGTTACCCCACAAGGGTAAACATAGGATACAAAGATCTATAGTGGTGGTGAAGGTTCCCAAATCTAACACAAAACCAAAAACAAGGGAGTTTATGGCCACTTTGGAACTTGCGGATAACTCAACCAACCAACTATTAGCTTGTCGTGTTTCTGCTAGCCCACATCACTCCACAAGAAAGGGGGAAATAAAATAATCTTAAGAACCATAATCAAATAATATAGAGGTAGATATGACATGTAACACACATGTAGTCTCAACAATAGTGTCTTAGTGCTCATCTTGATGATTATCAACCGTCACAAAAAATCTATGGGATCTACCTACATCACAAACAATAGGCTCAGAAGTATCCTTCCTATGACTAGCTCCTTGAACAACTCTCTGAGGACACATTTCTACCTAATGACCATGTTGGCCGCAAGTAAAACATGTCCCTAGATTATAAACTCATCTTACAGAGGGTGCACCAGACTGATGGAAATTGTCCCTACTAGCACTCTGTTGCACACTCTGAGATGATTAACTATGATAATATTTCCTAGTATGGGTCTAATTTTGGTCTCTAGCTCCTGGGGTACCTATACTATGGTCACTCTATTGACCTTGAGGATGTTGTTTCCTTCGATGCTACTAGAAACCTGCCCTCAGAGGTGTCAAATTTACTTGGGAAGATCCTACAGGTTATACCTATGTACTATGTGCAGCTGATCTAGAAGGTTGTGTGCTATGAACTTGTGCACCTATCCTACTACCGAAACCCCTAGAAATATTATCCTCAGACAATCTTTCCTTCTTAGAGGCATGATAAAGTGTCCTAGGTTGGTGCATAAGGATGTCCCCTGTAGTATAGCCATTAAGGCCTCCAAAAAAGTGTTAGACTAACATAGGCTCATCATGGTTATAATTGGAATACTAACTCACCTCAAAGAACCTATTCTTGTAATAATCCATTGTCATAGTCCCCTATTGAATATCATGAGACTCATAAACACATGTCTCTCAATATTGATAAAAAAAATGGAACTCTCATTGAGCCACTCCTCAAAAATCTCCCAAGAAACGATCACAATATTCAACTGGATCTTTTTCTCATGTATGCGCTACCAAGTAGATGCAAAATTCCTAAGGTGCATAATGGAACAATGAGCTCTAGTTTTTCTTTCATAAGGGTTCATAGTGAAGGAACGTCCAAGATCCAAAACCCAAGTTTCAGCCTCAGTACTGATGTAAGAACCATAAAACAAGGGTGGATAGGACCTCATAAGGTCTCTCATATATCTAACACTGATAGTATCCACATCCACCATTGACCTATCTCTCCCATTCTCTACTCTAGAGAAAAGTTGGCTATGAGAATGCTCACACTCTTTCCTCTCCTCCTACTCTCCTTGATCAGATAATGGGAATCCCCATGGTGAGATTTCTCCTAACAAGGTCCCAGCTGAGTAATAAGCTCCTATAACAACTGAACCAATTGGGGACTCTCATCATTACCACCATTTCCCTCTAATCGGTCCTCTTGGTGATCCTCATGTTTCTCTTCCTCTTTATTCTCTTCCTCATCATTCTCCTCCTCATCATTCTCCTCCTCACAGTCATCTTGATAGGTATTTTATTTTACCACATCCATGCTTAGGAGGCATCCTTCAAAGAAAACAAGATATGGATCAGAATCACATAAAATAGGTCTAACGAGTCATACTAAGGCAATGAGGGATAATGATAACCATCAAATATAATAATACAACCAAACATCACTCGCACCAAACATAATAGGAGAATATACATAGAGATCCTAGTGTATGAACATGGGCTCTAATACTAGAAGTAATACCTCGCTAAGGACCCCTCAAGACATAGGGTCAAATATGCACTTAACAATTTTTTTTGAAAGGTAAATATATATATCATCTACATAAGTGAAATATAACCAAGAAGCATAAATAAAGATGCAACCATAACCAAAATAAAAGATATAACAACAACGATCCTCCATAATCATGCACAAGAGGAAGTCTTAATCACTCTTCCAAAGGTTCTATAGCAACTAATAACCACACTTAGGATGAAGTACACACATCTAAAGAGTTCCTAATAAGTGAAAATATAATGAATTAATGGGTTTAAACTTAATAAAGATAATTGAAACCACTGATTTCATTAGTGACCTGTGTGGGTATTGATTACCATTGAATCCCCAAATGTCATGAGTGACTAGTGTATATATCTAGAATAATTTAATCCCAAAGCATACCATGAGTACTATCACATGAATATGGGTGACTTGTGCAGGTAGAGATAATCCCTTAAGTTAACACTCTAGTATCTAGTTGCTTATAATTGAGTAGCACCTTTGATATTTATTGTTGCTAAATCCTTTTGGTTGTGGAAATGAAATAAAATATCCTTATGGAAAATTGAGTGTTTCTCTTTCATGGTTCTCATATATTTCATCATACTATTTGAGGATTGTCCCTCTTGACTATTTTGTGCTTATTGTTTCCTTAAGAACCCATTACCTTGATTTTGATTCTCCTTTTGGGAGTTTGTTCTTACTTTGTTAAGGGATGAGTGGTATTGTGGTCATAATCATCCTACTCTTATCTTGATGTGGTGTTTTATTGTTGGATTGCAATTATGGTTGTATGCATCTAATTTATTTCTTAGTGAATCTACCAGATGGAAAGATTTTTGTTACACTTGGATGTTTCCTTGATCTCTTGGTTTCCTTTTGAGGAGGCCTTATTTCTTTGATATTATGACTATAGTTTAGACACTTTCTCTCTTTGGATATGTTCTTCATGTTGAGTGTTCTCCATGTTTTCTCTTAAGTGAGCATTGATTTATCTGCATTTTGTATGTATTGATTGGTGTGAGTATACCTACTCCCCCTTGTATGTTGCTTCCTTTTTTGGGTCATGTGACTACCTTCACAAGCATGGTGGAGTAGGCTTGTGGGTGCCACACAACCAGGTGGTATGATAAGACACTATTAGGGACTATCATAGATATAGTGGACTAGATTTAGGGACATCAACATCGAGTCCCTAGCACTTTTATCTACCCTTTTTCTCTTTACTTCATGTTTTGTACTCATGCCTATAATATTGAGATTAGGTAAATAATCATGTTTATATGGATTGTTATCAAGTGATTTATCCTTTATCTTGTGTATTTGTGCTCCTTAATTGATAGGGACCTAGATGTGTTTTAGTTCTATGATGGTGTTGGCATAGAGTTTAGCTTAATTTTGTATGTTTCATGATGGAACTTCCATATCGGCACCTAAGACTACACTCCATCTACAATGATCGACACCTCTGCCTATAGAGTGGAACATTCATGTCATTGGTCTAAAAATATTTGTTCTCATACATAAAGTCATCTATCGACCAGTGCATATGTTTTTGGTTCATCATCTGGGTTGTTCAATATCTACATCTATAGAGTGATGTCTTCATCTCTTTAGACTAAGACATATCGTAGTGTGCATGATTTATCTATGGATCAATATCTGTGACTATAGATTATCACTTGCACATATCGACGTCTATGGCTATCCATTGGTGCCTCCACCCCATTTAGTTGTGATATTTTTTATTATTATTTTATTAGTTTGGGATTGTATTCTTGATGATTCCTTATTATTTTTTCGTTGCCATAGTGGGTTAATTAACTTGTATGATTAATCCTAATAGGAACATATCAATTGGTGCTTAAAATTAACCTCATGGATATATGGCTTTTTAGGATTGAACAAGTGTCATATATGTGTATTTGTGTGTCTTGGTCCAGCTTGGTTTAGTAGGTAGCTCATTGAACCTAGTCCAAGCTTGTGTGAAAAATTGAGGAACATGGCTATTCCATTTTGATTGCAAAAGTTGGGTGTCTTAGAACCCTTGGAAGTGTGTCAAGAATTTTTCTTGTGATTGGTCATGGAACTATCGTCATGTTATTCTTATGATCATTGTAATGTAACCTCATGCTATGAACATATTATGCTATTGATTTTTAAAAAAAATGTACATGTTTAACCCTTAGTTATGAGGGTTTCTTGGAGGGGCATTACAATCTACATTTAATTTTGTGCATTCATACACTAAATTAAGATCAAATATATTTAAATATTTTAATTCATTATTATTTATGATAAATAGATTTCTAGACATGTTTCTTTTAAATGCCTCTTATTTATTTGATGCAACTACAAAAATACAAGAATATTTATCCAAGAGCATACAATATCAATCAATTAAATTATATCATATCAATCATTGTGACTGCAAAAGTTAATAAGATTGTTAAATGTAATGGGAATTGATTTCGTTGGTTACTTTAACTCAAGATAATGTGTATGAGTTACTTTCCCTTAACTCGTTTATTTTTTGGCCCATAAAATGCCTATGGAAAAATGAGTTTGTGATGCCTATAATGTAAAAAAACTTGTAAGGTTTTTTCATGTTAAAAGACCATGTACTATTTTTTGACATTACAACCATTACTTTCTAGTAGTGAATATGTGGGTACATCTTTAAGGACCAAAAATGTGGATGGGTTAAGGAAACTTAACCCATTCACTCTGTGTACCTAAATATTAGTGTTAGCACTCTAGTAGAAGAGAGATAGTGGAGAGTGGTTAGAGAGAGATCACGCCTTACATTGAGAAAAATTCCAATGATATCTTGGGATCTTAAGGTTTATGATGCCAAGAAAATTTTACCTTTGTAGAAGATTTTTTGAATAAATATTTTAACGAAATATTTTTGAGAATGAAGGTTTCATTAGGCACACATAATTGGATATGCCCACTACTACGATAATTGGTCACATATCCAAAATTTAATTATTGTACAATAATCTTGGTTGGTCTTTATATTAATTACCTTGTACACAATTAAAATATTGCTTGAATTTAAATGGTTGTACATTAAGTGAATTGTTAATTTTATTGAGGGGAAAATTTGAATAAGTGTGATTAACTTTTCGATGACATGGTAGTGCACAACCACTTTAATGTGTTTTTTATATTAATCAGAAGCCAAAACAAGGGGGCTGACCCTTACAAAATGACAACACGAGGGTTGTGGAGTGATCAACAACATATTAAAAAATGTGTTGCTTGTTACAAGTCAAGACCATAAAGGCACATTGTCAATAAATTAGTCATTGTCATTAAAAAGCATCTATATAACAAAGGGCCACTTACATCACACTTTAATGTGTTGTGTATCATCATCTTCAATTATTATTGTTAGGGTGTACATAACTACAAAGGTTTAGCAAATGATTGCATGCAAGTTTATTAGTGGGATTTTTCTTGGGAAGATAATTTATCACTTGTCCAAGATTTCATTTATTGTGTAATAATCTTAGTTGGTATGTATATTAAGTACTATTTTTTATTTATACGCAATTAAAGGATCACTTTCATTCAAATAGTTTTACATCAAGTTAATTGTTAGTTTTATTGAGGGGAAATTTTTAATCACTTCGATTAAATTTTAGATGACATGCATGAGTGTGCAATTAATTAAATGTAGGAGTGATATATATATATATATATATATATATATATATATATATATATATATATAGAGAGAGAGAGAGAGAGAGAGAGAGAGAGAGAGTTCAAGGAACTAAGCCACCACTTGGGAAATGGTGAATATATTTGTAAAGCCTTTTTATGACTTCAAAATATGCATCAAGGATTTTTATCTTGGGAATATACATTGCTCAAAGTGAATTACCCATAAGTAGCTAAATTCCATTAGAATTGTCTATTATATAAACAATTGATAGTGCAACAATCCCTTTTACAATCCACAAATTGTCTCTTATTATCTTGTGCCATTTTCTCATAGAAGAAGGGACAAGTTTGTCTTTGCAACTACTTACTATGGATCCTAAATCACTATCTATAGGAAATTAATTATACAAAGTGAGCATTTTCATTGATTCCATACATCCACTAAAAAACCATAAATTGTAGATAAGAGAGAATATTAATAAGGAGGTACCTGAAGAAATGTGATCTCATAGAGGGACAATCCATTGTTACACTCCTTAGAAGATAGAGAAAAGACTCTAAAAAATGGTAAGGGAATATAGTCAAGTATCCCTTGATTCTACTTTTTGCCCCATAGAATACTTACCCTTGAGGATTTAAATATATGGAGACTAAAATATTCACTTCCCTCATTCATGATGTTGTTAAAATCTATATGCTGGGACATAGAGACTGCAATCACTCAGGGATTTCAATTTTAGACATCTTTACAGATGAAGAGTCTTTTAATTTTGGACATAAAAAAAATGACTTATGGATGAATGTGAGGAAGCTAGTCCTCCACTGATTTTATCTTCTTGGGGCATGAAGGGATAATTATAATAGTATTGGAAAGTCTTACTTTGCTTTGGCTACTGTGCGTGCTAAAAGTGGACCTCTCACTTAGCAGTACACTTCAACATGGTCATTATACTTCAGTTGCATACAAGAATGAATATGGATTCATTCATCCTGCATGTCTGAAAGAGTCGACCTATTGCCTTCTAGAAGGAAAGAGTGTGAGCTTGCTCTCAGATCATTGCAAGCTCAGTGACTACAACGAAGACCTAAATGAAGGATTTAAAGCTATGATAAATGATCTAAGATGATATGCATATGCAGTTTGTTGTTCATCCAAGCTACTTAAGATTGATTTTAGAAGCACCAAATTGAAAAGTGAAAGATTCTTTTTAAAACCCAAATTGAATGTGCTCTAATGATTAGATTTGCATACTTGAAATTAAACAACAATGGTAAATGATAAATGCTAAGAAAAGAGAAGAAAATGCAGTATAGTAACGTTAGAAGAAAGTTAGGATCTTTTGTGAAGGAAAAGAGTTTCTCTTTTATAGAAATCTCTATCGAATCGACTGTCGAGATCGAACAAAAAGAGTGGCTCAGATTCGATTGAAGAAGCATAATCCATGTGCAAGTGATGCGATTGGTTGAGAGAGTCAGTTGACTGAACTAACTGATCAGTTGTTTTGGAAACTTCCATATTCAGTTTTTAGTTAACTGAAATGTTTCCAAAATGATAAACAGTGGAGAATCAATTAATTGAGTGGAATTGGATTGTTTCCATTTTGATAAATTAGTTAACTGGATTTGATGATGTCAAATGCATTTTTAATAAATTAATTGATTTTGGATGCACATTTATGTTTTTTATAATTAATTTAATTCCCTTTTGATTTAATTGACAATTTTGTAATTTTTATTTAATTAATATGTCATAATATCAATTAAATAATAGTATAAAGTTTATTTTCCAATGTAATGTGATTTTAGGAATTAATTAATTAATCAAGT
>MU226364.1:5798433-5821792 GCA_018584345.1 Thuja plicata | reverse complement strand
GAGTGCAGCGGAGAGTTTTGAAGTGAGGTTTTGGAGCACATGGTTTGGAGAGGGATGTTAGCGCAGGGGAGTGGGGAGATAGTGTTTTGTGCGCGGGGTTTAGTCCCACATTGGTGGGAAATAGAACTGTAATGCTGTTTAGATTCACAAAGCAACAAAGGTATACATGAAGCAATTGTAATGGGCTCGCCCTTTGTGTGTAATGCACTAGGCTTAGGTTTGTGTCAGGATATTTCACCCAATCATCTAGACTCTTAGATAATTAATGTTGAAATACAGGTTAGACAAGGATTTTTCTAAAATACACAGATAAAAAAAAATAAAAATTTTGAAATTTTTATCTCGATCTGCATGCATAAATCACCTCGGTTTGCATGCAAAGGGTCGTATGGCCTCTGTTTGCAAAAAACAATTACAACAAATTCAACTTTGACCGGACATAGACGTGTTTACAATCATTTTTAACCAAAACAATATTCTAGATGCAACGGCGGAGTCAGATTTGACTCAAAGTGAACAGAAAATAGAATTAAAAACCAAAGTCTATAATGAGGCTAGAAATTTGATTTTTTCTGCCCCACGGTGGTACCAGAAATGTGTGTGCTAAAAGTGGACCTGTCACTGAGCAGTACACTTCAACATGGTCATTGTACTTCGGTTGCATACATGAATGAATATGGATTCATTCATCCTGCATGTCTGAAAGAGTTGACCTGTTGCCTTCTAGAAGGTAGGAGTGTGAGCTTGCTCTCAGATCATTGCAAGCTCAGTGACTACACTGAAGACCTAAATGAATGATTTAAAGCTATGATAAATGATCTAAGATGATATACATATGCAGTTTGTTGTTCATCCAAGCTACTTAAGATTGATTTTAGAAGCACCAAATTGAAAAGTGAAAGATTCTTTTTGAAACCCAAATTGAATGTGCTCTAATGATTAGATTTGCATGCTTGAAATTAAACAACAATGATAAATGATAAATGCTAAGAAAAGAAAAGAAAATGCAGTATAGTAACGTTAGAAGAAAGTTAGGATCTTTTGTGAAGGAAAAGAGTTTCTCTTTTATAAAAATATCTCTCGAATCGATAGTCAAGATCGAACAAAAAGAGTGGCTCAGATTCAATTGAAGAAGCACAATCCATGTGCAAGTGATGCGATTGGTCAAGAGACTCAGTTGACAGAACTGATTGATCAGTTGTTTTGGAAACTTCCATATTCAGTTTTTAGTTAACTGAAATGTTTCCAAAATGATAAATAGTGGAGAATCAGTTAACTAAGTGGAACTGGATTGTTTCCATTTTGATAAATCAGTTAACTGGATTTGATGATGTCATATGCATTTTTAATAAATTAATTGATTTTGGATGCACATTTATGTTTTTTATAATTAATTTAATTCCTTTTTTATTTAATTGACAATTTTGTAATTTTTATTTAATTAATGTCATAATATCAATTAAATAGTAGTATAAAGTTTATTTGCCAATGTAATGTGATTTTGGGAATTAATTAATTAACCAAGTAAGATGATCGATTAGGACCTAGGGTTTAGGTCAGATCAGTTTGAATTCGATAATTGCCTGTTTGATTTAGGACTTAGAATAATCAAGATTATGGTTTCTTGATTAATTGTTGAGATTGGGGGTCCAAGGTTAAGGTGACCATTTTTAGGTGATTACAGCTACCATATACCATTTCGAAATCGTCAACATCTAGCTTGTCAATCCACTCTAGAACTATAAACCCGATTTTGACCCAATGACTCTAATGGAGAGAGTGTTGGGAGAGGGGAGGGGGAGAGAGACATGCAGGATGAAAGGGGGGGAGAGAGAAGGGATGATAAATTTCAAGATTTCTTGAGAAACTTCACCTTTTTAAGTTTCACAATATCTCTGATGGTGTGGGGTGGACAAGCGCTTAGGATTTATGTATGTATGTATGCATGTATGGATGTGGATGTGGATGTGGATGTGGATGTGTATGTGTATGTTTATTATGAATTTATGTCAAACAAATGCATACAAGTTATCTACCAATAAAAACCCGATCAAGTTTTTTACATATGAAAACCTTATTGGTTTTTTTAATGAAAAATGTGTATGGGTATTTACATGTACACATTAAGGCTTGTAATTAGGTTTTGATGATAGTTTTGAGGCTTAGGAGCTTCATTTCTCTCCTTTTGTGTGTTTTCTTCTTCCAATATGGTTTCTCAACTTCCTTATTAGTAATTTTACATGTTTTCAACTGGAAATTTGCAAAATTAGAACCAATATAATTTTATACCTCTTTTGAGCTTTCTAACCATATAATTTTATTAATATTTGATCAACATTAACTTATAAATTTTTAATTTTTTTAATAAAAGTTTGCACAATTTTCAGAGACATATTGTATCATTTTATAATAAGTTTTGACAAGCTTGTCCAAATTTGAAATAAATTATATATTATTGTTCTACACTTCATTATTTACAATTTTAAAAAATGTACTTTCAATTATTTTGGTGCAAGTTATATGACCCACATGGACAGATATATGCTTTTTAGGATGCATCCAATTTGAAAAATCATAATAAAAAAAAAAAAAAACTTAAACAATTTTTTTAAAAAAATACATAACTTCTAGTACTCACTCCCAACTATTTTTCTGCCAAAGGGTTTTTCAAAATAATAAATGAAACTATAACTTTTTTAAACCACACTCCACACAGTATGTTATGTTTTTTTTGAGAAAATAGGAACACTTTTGTGTGTGGGAAGGATTTGATCCTCTTAAACTTATTCATTTTTTTAAAACTTTAGTAGTTTAGAAACTAGATTTAGAGTACTTAAATTCTTTTCCTTTTGGTATCTTAACATTTGAGGGCACAAGTCTCAAATTTCTCCTTCAATTTTAGGTTTACCTAATTTCGGAATAAAATGTCCACTTATAGTCCCGTTTTGCTCACCATATTGGTGCACTTACCCAATTGATATTTAAATACTCATTCTTGGATTTGCTGAATATTTTTTTTATGGAATAAAATAGGTTATTATAATTGTATTTATAATTAACTACAACGTTGTAATCTTTTGTAGGGAATGTGAACCAAGATGGGGGACCAAAAAGATACCAAATTATTTTTTGGCCCCCATCAAGGCATTTGGCACTAGCAAAATAAGTTTGGAATGCTAGCATAAGGTTTGGTCAGGCCAAACCTATTTGGCACATGCTAGTATAGTGATAGCTAAATGTTATGTATGTGAAAAGTATAATTCCCTTTATCTTTCTCTCTCTCCCACTTTGATCAAATGCTTCAAACTCAACTCAAATGCAATATCCTAACAAGAATATAATACTTAAGTCACATTTCAATGTCTCTTATCCTTCTTATAATTCAAGCTATATTTATGCACCATCATAAATTGTAACCTTGTACAGTTTACAACTTCTCCCTTGCCTTAGTGTGTGGTGTCCTAGATCTTATCCACTTGACTAATTATGGAAAAAAAAACTAAAACTTTGATGTCATATCTTTGCTTGGTGATCTACACATCTATCTTGAACAAAGTACACTATATTTCCTACTTGATATATCTTTTTTGGAAAGTTAAAGGCATTTGGGGTGCCCTTGAACCACCAAATCAAGCTCATTTTCAAATATATCGGTCCCGGGTTCAAGCCAATTGTTCCTCAATTTTGGTGTCTCAGTACGACCATTAGAGGTTGGTTTAAGTCAACAAATGCCTTAATTACCCTATATAAGAGTGTTAGATAAAATCATTTTCACATCTCACATCATCAATTATCAATTACAATCAAGCAATGATCAAGCATTCAAGGTGAAATTTCATCCCACCATATCCTTCAAGCATTCTTCATAACTAAGCATTGTGGAAAGTTACAACAATATTCATGTAAGAATGTCTTTATGATTGATCTCCTTTACATCATTTCATGTTATTGCATCAACACATGTGATCACATTCAAAGACCATTGCATCAAGAAGTCTGAGGTATAAGATTCAAAATTCTACTTTATAACTTCCATTTCAATTATATTTCATTTTAATTTCAAGGTCTAGGTAAACCCCCATCAACCAGACTTTTTAATTATTTTCATGTGTACAAAATAAAAATTGGGAGATGTGGATTTGGAATCAAACCAAGTAGACAAAACCTTATAGATTGAGCTTTTTCAGATCTAAAAAAGTAGGTTCAAGTGAACCCCAAGCACAATTGACCTCTTGACTTTAGCCTAGAATTCATGTACTAGTTCCTTTTTGTCTCTTCTTGTAACCCTAGTATGTATATCTATTCTATGATTTCCTATGTATGTAAAAACCCTCAATTTCTAATATTTGTCTCTAGATTGAGAATCCTACTTAAACCTTTTGCATAGTCAATTTCAACTCAAATATTGAATTCACCTTGTTCTCAATCCTTTGATCCAAGTGGATCCAATCACCTTAATGTAATAATGGAAATAGTCCATGTTCTGTGTTTGCATGCATAAAATTTTGAACCCATTATCCTACAATACAATTTCATGTGTATATTGTTACGATGTTTAAGAGTGGTTTTAGATATCTAGGAGTTATAATTTAGATTGTAGGTTTTAGAAGATCATATAAATTTTTCAGATTTGGTTAAATTTCAGTACTTGGTATGCTCTCTCTCTCTCTCTCTCTCTCTCTCTCTCAAATATATCTAGTTCATCACCTCTGCCTCCCTTGTTTAGGCTTAATTAATAGGGAATAGGATATGAAATTTAGAGTATACGGTTTAGGATATATAATTGATGCTACAGGGTTTCAGGTACATAGGTTTGAGGGTATTACTTGTATTGATACTTTCCTCTCCCTCTCTTGCCTCTTATTGGCAAGAGACACTACATAGAAGTCATATTGTGAGAGTATTTTTTCATTGATGGAAACTACATGATGTTTAGACATGGTATACACGTGCATGATAAATTTTGACCTCTTACTAGAAGTCAGTTGAAGATCTAACTAAGTCTAGGTTGAAGAATAGAGTACACTGACAAGATACACATAAAGGTCCAATCATATCTATAGAAGAAATATTTTAATAACATGCATCTAGGGGAAGCATAAGGGATGTATACATATGCTTCACACATAATTTGAAGGTATGATGTTAAGATTTGATACGGTTTTGAAGATCTGAGAAACAATTTTTAGTAATCAACATAATTGCAGGTCGACATGGTGTTAGATCGTTGTACACACATTGGAAATAGTAATTGGTAATAAATTTGATGATTAAAATGTATATACCACATAGTTAGCCACCTAAATTTATTTTTTTATGAGGGAAATATGATGAATATTTTGAGGATTTGGACGACTGGTCAAATATGTTACTTTTTCCAAGAATGTTTAAGGGAAATCTGACTTGTTTGATAAAATCCTATGGTGAGAACCTATGTAATGGATTAATTAGGGTTTTTTTAAGGTTGGTGAATGATATCAGAGATTGTTTGATGGTTTAAAAATAAGCAAAGCAATGTGGTAGATAAGATTTGATGTGGCTTATAGAGATCTAATATTCTGATTACAAAGTACAGGGTAACAGGGCAGCCGGTTTTAGTTTGTGGATTAGATCAACAATTGAGCTTATTAGAACTATAATCAAACATCATCAAATGTTGTTTTGGTAGTTAAATAATCCAAGATCATTGTAGTCATCATTTTGTAGGATACTGAGTCTTCCTTAGGGTTGTATCCCAAGACATTTTTCTTTGATCAGTGAGCTCTAGGTAGTCAGCCTGATTGCATGTGCAATCCCCATATCCCCATATCCCCATAGTATTTTTGGGTGTGATCCCCACTAGGGTTTTCTAATAATAGGGTTTCCATGATAAAAATACTTTTTTCATGGTGTGCTATGTGGAATTGATGGATTAATACTTTATCTTCTTGTATGTTTACTTTTCAAGTTGATTAATAATATATGTTGCAAGTTCTTGTGAGTTCAAAAGTTATTTTAAGAATTCTTGGAATCTGATTATTGAAAGTTTGAATTTATAGAACACTGATCTATCCCCCTCCTCTCAGTTCTCCTTTACACTAACAGTTGGTATCAAAGCTTTGGTCCCTTGAAGGAATCCTAACAACTTGAGGGTGATCTCTGAAGGAACAATGGAATCCAATTTTCAAAAGCATCTTATGATAGCACTTAATGATCTAGATCAGACTAAAAGAGAATTGAGAGAAGCCTAAAAATTCATTGTAAGGGTTAAAAATCAAATGAAGAAAGCCAAGATGAGAAGATCATAACTTTGTGAGAAGATACAACAAAAAGAATCAGAAAGTTCAAATGATGAACAACTAAGCTATGATCTAAAAGAGAAAACTACAGAATGTGAAAACCGCAAACAAGAGAATGCTAACTTGAAGCATGAGATGACATCCACAATGATGAAAATGACTAGGAATATTGAAGCTAGGAGGACAAATGAAGAAAACCTAGAACAATCCTTGAAAGAGAGATTTGAGGAATGCAATAGACTTGTTAAAAATTTGCAGGATGCAAAGGATCTTCAAGAGGAATTGAGAAGTGAACATGTGATTGAAAATGACTATAAGAAAAATTTCATGGTAAGCTTAGCCAAGCTAGACTCATTTCTTGAAAGCCAAATAAATTCAACTGATAAAAGAGGTCTTAAATATATGAAGGAGAAACCTCAGAGTCTGTATCAAAGAAGCCTAAATATAATAAGAAGATATACAAAAATCTACCTACAAGATAACCTAATGCTTAGAGGAATGATGGTAATGTTAGTAATAACTGAGAGGGGGGGTGAATCAGTGGCCTCAAAAATTAATCCTTAAATCAACCCTTCAAACTTAGTACCACAAATTATACCTCTAGTTATCTTTAGTCCTATAAGATGAATTCCTTGAAATACTTATATCAAATTTTTACTTATCAGAATGCTTTGTAAACCTTCTTTTGTATGTTTGCCGATAAGAAGTCTTTCTATTTACCGAAACACAGTAAATAACTAGTGTATACCAATCAATCCAGATTTACTTAAGTGAAATGCAAAACAATAAAGTAATGACTCATAGACACATTAACACATGTATTTTTAACATGGAAACCTTGTTAAGGGAAAAACCACTGGGACCAATACCCCAAATTTTCACTCTTCTAAAGTGAGCTCGGTTAAGAGCCAGCCCTGTTAAAGGTTACAAACACATTGTTAAGTGTGACCTTGCTAGAGGATTTAAAAGATAGTTTGTCAATTAGTATCTGGCATCTAATGCTACCATCCTTGATCAAACACTCACTTGGCCTGTCAATAGGTATCGGGCATATCCAATGCTACTTTGTATGATCAAAATTTTTGATACTCCTTGGGATGTATCTCAATTACTAAAGACTTTTAAGTCCTGCTCAGTTAAGAGACTTGATGCTTCAATGGTTAACTTGAAACAGTAAATTGATCTATTCACATATACAACTTGAATTGTAGATTTTCAGATCTATTGTAAGTACATTACCTTTATGATAAATGTTATCAATTCAATACCTTTTCTCTACATTATTCTTCTATATAATGTTGTATCACTATTCGTCAGTGTCTGCAAAATTTAGCTCTTTCCTCAGCTTGATTGATCAGGTCTGAATTAAGACTTTCTTCTCCTTCAGAATCTCTTCAGCATCTATTCTCTTGTCACTCCCCTTCACCACCTTCATAATGAATTAGGTTGTCTCTTTATAGACATGATTCACCATGTCTTGCCTTTCTTGATCTTTGCATGATCCACAATTCTCACCAATTAGATTTAAAGAAAAACTCCAGTTTTATCTCATTGAGATCTTCTTGCCAACTGGACAAAGCAACTTCAAATCCATTACTTATCTCTGACTTTATCTTTTTGATTAAAACAATGATAAGTATCAGTTAATTCTATTTTTAGCTCTTGAAAGCGAAGCATTTTTTCATTTCTGAACTCTCTATTCTGTCGGTCAATACTTTAGTTAGTCATCGATGATAAATGACTGTTCCATCAGTGTGACTTCAGTTGTCTTCGGGATCTCCGCCCGTCAGGAAACATTCTAGTTTTGTCTGTCGGGTTACACTATTCTTTTCTCGTCAGGGAACACTGTGACTTTTCTCATCAATAATGCTATGCATTTTATCATCAGGTAACACTGTGACTTTTCTCATCAATAATGTTGTGCATTTTCTCATCGGGTAACACTGTGACTTTTCTCTTTTACTCTGTCCGTCGGTGTGCACTCTGTCGGTGTATACAGTCACTTTGTGAATACTTGATTTATATGCATTACTGATAGCATAGCCTTTGATTCATTGCTTCTTTGAAGTCTTTGGTAGTATGTCCATGACCATACAAATTAAATCAAGTTGACATCAATGAAAATACAATACATTAACTGATTTAATGTCTTACATAACTTTCTATGTCACTGTGATCATCAAATTAACATCTTCAAACATTCAATTAGTTATAGTTCATCAATCTCTCCCTTTGGCATTGATGGAAACACACTACATAATCACATGATATTATTACTAATACAATATGAAATATAATATTTGAAGTTCATCAAACTACCAATCTTATGTACTATAACTGATACAAATATCTGGTTCTCGGTAAGCTGATATAAGCTTAGATTTGATTCTTGCAGCTTTCTCTCTATCTTCAATCCCTTTACTGGATAGATGTAGAATATTTTCTTCTTCTGATGTGATGTATTCTTTTCCTATGTCAAACTCTCTCCCTTTCAGTGTTCTCTTTTCTTTGATGTCTCTTGTCAGCAATTTTCTTCCTTTGTATGTACTTTCCCTTTCTAGTTACATCTCTCCCTCTAGATAATGTGATGGATATAACCTCTTTTGATATAATCTCTCCTTGAGGTGATAATGGATATAATCTCTCCCTTTGACAGGAATGCCAAACAAATATTTTGACAGTAATGCCAAAAAAATATTTTGACAGTAATGCCAAACACGTCCTTTCTATCCATAATATACTCCATGAATTTCCCAATCCATCAGCAATACAACAACTCTGGTGCTCAGAGTAGATAAATATCTTGCTATGTATAGATTTATCTTTGAAGTCCATCTCTTTTCTTGCATCAACATGAGTGATATTTTGATAATATGTAGGTTGATGCAACCTTATAGTCATTTTATTGACCAGTAGACAAGGGTCTGACCCCTAGTCTTTTTCTCAAGTACTCAAATGCATCCTTGGGCAATGGCTTGGTGAAGATATCAGCTAATTGTTCCTTTCATTGCACATACTCAAGTATCACCTCCTTTGCTTGAACTTGTTCTCTCAAATAATGATACTTGATAGCAATATGCTTTGTCTTAGCATGCATGACTGGATTCTTGGAAATGTTTATTGCACTGGTATTTTCATAATATATAATTATTGGTTCAATAATTTTCATATGCATACCTTCCAATAATTGTTTGATCCATGCAATATTTGAGCAGTTTGCAGCAACAAAAACATACTTTGCTTTTGCAGTAGACTGAGAGATGCATCCTTGCTTCTTGTTGATCCATGTGACAAGTCTGTCACCCATAAATAATGCTCCTCCAGTTGTGCTCTTCCAGTCATCAATATTTTGAGCCCATTCAGCGTCGCTAAAGACCTTAAGTTCAAATTTTCCTTCTCTTCTATACCATAAGCCATATTCCTCGGTATTCTTCAGATATCTTAGGATTATTTTCACAGCAGTCATATGTGATTCCCTGGGATTAGCATAAAATCTTGCAAGTATTCCTACTGCATGTGCAATATCTGGTCTAGTATGTACAACATACATGAGTTTTCCAATCATTGATCTATACAAAGTCTGATTTACCTCTAATGACTTGTCCTCCTTTGTCAGCTTACATCCAGTTTCCGTTGGTGTTCCAACTAGTTTGGAATCTTCCATCTTGAATAATTTTAGTACTTCTTTGATGTATTTGGATTGTGTAATGAAAATACCTTCATCTTGTTTCAGGATCTATAGACCAAGAAAGAACTTGATCTCTCCAAACATAGACATCTCAAACTCTTTGCTCATTTCAATTTCAAATGATTTGCATAGCATATCATTGCCTCCAAATATGATGTCATCAACAAATATCTCAGCAATCAAAATTTTAGCATAAGTATCCTCCTTCAAATAAAGATTATTGTTTTCACTAGTTCTTATAAATCTAATACTTATGAGATATGAATGAAGTCTTTCATGCCAGGCTTGGGTGTTTTTTTAATCCATACAAGGCTTTGTGTAGTCTACATACAATGTCCCTCTTGTTTGGATCAACAAACCCTTCTGGTTGTTCAATGTATACCTCTTCTTCAAGTATTCCATTTAGGAATGCAGACTTGACATCCATTTGATATACCTTGAATCCTTTACATGTAGCATAAGAAAGTAATATTCTCACTCCTTCTAGCCTAGCAATGGGTGCAAAGGTCTCTCCATAGTCAATCCCTTCTTCTTGTGCATACCCCTTGCGTACTAGTCTTGCTTTATTTCTAGTGACTTCTCCATTCTCATTCAATTTATTCCCGAATATCCATTTTGTGCCGATGAGATTCTTGTCATCTTCTCTCAGTAAAAGTGTCCATGTCTTGTTTTTTCCAATCTACTCAATTTCCTCATTCATATCACTAATCTATTTGTTAAATTATCAAGTGTAGCATTGACAGATTTTGGTTCATAATCACAAATAAGACATCTTGTGTTTAGAGACTTACTTATGTTTCTCATACTAGCCTTCTTGTCTCCAATGATCTAGTTATGTGGATGGTTCCTTCAGACATGTCTAGAAAGTATAGGTTCAATTCTTTGTCTTTCAGCTTGATCATCATTGAGTCCTTCATTCTGATCTCCATCGCTTGGTACACCATCTTGAGCAATATCTTGATTGTTGGTATTTGCAACCTGATGCTCGGGTGCAATAATCTATTGCTTGGGAGATATACATTGTTTCTCAAGTAGAGTGTTAGGTTCTTCATTGTAAACAAACTTGTTGTAGTCCTCTAGTTCTTTTGTGCTTTCCTTTTCATTCTTCTTTGCAAATTCATCTATCTTTACATTTGCACTTTCAACAATTTTGTTAGAGGATTTATTGAGACATTTATAAGCCTTGCTCTTGCTAGAATACCCTAGAAAGATTCCTTCATCACTTTTGGAGTCAAGCTTTCCATTTCTATCATCCTTTAAGATATAACATTAACTACCAAAATTTTTTAAGTAACTTACATTGGGTGTGTAACCATACCATAGCTCATAAGGTGTCTTTTTGGTGTCTTTCTTCAATTGTACTCTGTTCAATGTGTAAACAGTACTGATAGCTTCCCTCCAGAAGATTTGGGTGATTATTTTCTCTATCATTAGTGTCCTTGCACAATCAACAATGGATATGTTCCTTCTTTCAATAATTCCATTTTTTTGTGGTGTTCTCAGTGCAAAGACCTATCTTTTGATTCCATACTCATTACAAAAGTTAGTGAATTCATCTGAAATAAATTCCCCTCCTCTATCTAATCTTAAGCATTTCAGTTCTTTACCACTTTTTTTTTTCTACCATTGCTTTGTACCATTTGAACATCTTGAATGCTTTAGATTTATCTTTTAGAAACATTGTTGTCATCATTCTAGAGTAATCATCAACAAAGAGAATAAAATATCTTTCACCATAATAACTCTTTGTTCTCATGGGTCCACATAGATTAGTATGGACTAATTATAGAATAACATCAGATGTATGGGTTTTGCTTTTGAAACTAGACTTTGTCATCTTACCCTTTTGACAATTTTTGCACATGATATTGTCAGGCTTAATCATCGTCGGTAAGCCTCTTACATTTCTCTTTCTGCTTATCTTTATCATGTTGTCAAAATTTACATGACACAATATTTTATGCCACAACCATATGTCTTCGTTTCTATCCATTAATCAAGTGGTGTTAGTATCATTCAGATAGAATAAGTTACCTTTTGTCTATTCACCGGTACCAATTAGACTTCTTGGTTTATTGAAGATCTTTGTCTTCTTATTCTCAAATGCTACTCTTTGACCTAAATTATTCAACTAAGAAACACTCAATAGATTATAATTCAATCCTTTCACCCAATAAGCATTTTCACATTTTATCAGGTTATTCAACATTATAGTTCCTTTACCTTCAACTGGACAAGGTGTGTCATTACCCATTCTTATTGAACCACCATTATAGTATTCAAAAGTCTCAAACTTTTGTTTTTCATTGGTCATATGGTGAGTGCAGCCACTATCTATGATCCAGACATAATTTTTACTAACTTTAGATATGAGTGCAGTTTCTACATACCTTTTTTCATCATCATCTGAATCATCTTTTACTGCCACAAACACCATCTTGATGTCTTCATCAGATTTAGTGTCAGTATCTTCATCTTTGCATTTATCTAGGTAACTGGCCTTCTTTCCTTTGTCCTTGTAGTTTTGGGTATCTCTTGTTTCTGATTGTCGGCTGCTTCTGTAATCGCCTTTGTCAAACTTCTTTTCAAATGGCCTGTCATTACTTTTGTTATCTTTTCTTCTGTTAGGACATCTTGCAGAAAAGTGTCCAACTTCTTTGCAATTGAAACATACAAGTGGTAATTTACCTTTGTATTTACCTTTGCCTCTCTGCATTCTTCTAGCCATAAGTGCTTCAATTTCATCAAGATCTTCTTCTTCACTTTCACTATCACTATCTTTTCTCATAGTGTGTTTATGACTTGATTTACTTATTCTCAAAGAAGATTTGAATGTAGACTCTATGTTTGGTAAGACACTATTATCAAAGTTACTCATCTCAAATGAAATCAGTCTTCCAATCAAACTTTCTAGAGTAACATTTCTATTTGCTACTGCTCTCATTTCTTGTATGGTAGATACTCTAATAGCATAAGTATGCAGTAAGGTTCTTAGAATTTTACTTACCACTGTATCTTCATCTAGTACACCTCCAACTCCTCGGATAGCATTGACTACCTCTTTGATTCTTGTGTTGTATTGTGCGATGTTTTCACCTTCTTTCATTCTGAGATCATCAAACTTTCCTCTAAGGCTTTCTTCCTTGGCTCTCAAAACATTTTTATCACCACCATGTACAAGATTCAATTTGTCCCACATCTGCTTTGTAGTTGTGCATGTTTTGGCATCTTGAAATTCAGCATCGGAGAGTAAGGAAGCAAGCTCTATCATCATGCAGTTGTTCTCATGCTTCTCTCTCATTTGTTCAACTATGGGTGCACCTGTGGGAAACACATATTCAGTATCTAAGTATTGAGTAACATCATTTCCAATACCTGATAAGTGGAATCTTATTATGCTTTTCCATGAAGAAAAGTTGTCTTTGTTCAACTTGGGCACATCTCGTCTGTTCATCTTGTGATCTTTAGCTTAGGTCTTGAAACCTTCTTTCTAAGCACAAAATCTCAGATACCAATTGTTAGTAATAACTGAGAGGGGGGTGAATCAGTGGCCTCAAAAATTAATCTTTAAATCAACCCTTCAAACTTAGTACCACAAATTATAGTCTTCAGTCCTATAAGATGAATGCCTTGAAATACTTATATCAAATTTCTACTTGTCGGAATGCTTTTTAAACCTTCTTCTATATGTTTATCGATAAGCACTCTTTCTATTTACCAAAACACAATAAATAACTAGTGTATACTGATCAATCCAGATTTACTTAAGTGAAATGCAAAACAATAAAGTAATGACTCATAGACACATTAACACATGGATTTTTAATGTGGAAATCCTGTTAAGGGAAAAACCACTGGGACCGGTACCCCAAATTTTCACTCTTCTGAAGTGAGCTTGATTAAGAGCCAACCCTATTAAAGGTTATAAACACACTGTTAGGTGTGACCTTGTTAGAGGATTTAAAAGATAGTTTGTCACTTAGTATCTGGCATCTAATGCTACCATCCTTGATCAAGCACTCACTTGGCCTGTCAATAGGTATCGATAATATCCAATGCTACTTTGTATGATCAAACATTTTGATACTCCTTAAGATGTATCTCAATTACAAAAGACTTTTAAGTCATGCTCGGTTAAGAGACTTGATTCTTCAATGGTTAAAATGAAACAATAAATTGATCTGTTCACATATACAACTTGAATTGTAGATTTTTAGATCTATTGTAAGTACATTACCTTTCTAATCAATGTTATCAATTCAATACCTTTGCTCCACACTATTCTTCTCTGTGATGGTGTATCACTGTTCGTCGGTGTCTGCAGAATTTATCTCTTTCCTTAGCTTGATTGATCAGGTCTAAATGAAGACTTTCTTCTCCTTTAGAATCTCTTTAGCATCTATTCTCTTGTCACTCCCCTTCACCACCTTCGTAATGAATTAGGTTGTCTCTTTATAGACATGATTCACTGTTTCTTGGCTTTCTTGATCTTGGTGTGATCCACAATTCTCGCCAATTAGATTTAAAGCAAAACTCTAGTTTTATCTCAATGAGATCTTCTTTCCAACTGGATAAAGCAGATTTAAATACATTACTTATCTCTGGCTTTATATTTTTGATTAAAATAATGATAAGTATCAGTTAAGTCTATTTTTATCTCTTGACAGCTAAGCATTTTGTCATTTCCGAACTCTCTATTCTGTTTGTCAATACTTCAGTTAGTCATTGGTGATAACTAACTGTTCCATCGATGTGACTTCAGTTGTCTTCAGGATCTCCGTCTGTCGGGAAACACTCTAGTTCTGTCTGTCAGGTTACACTGTGCTTTTATCGGCAGGCAACACTGTCACTTTTCTCATTGGTAATGCTATGCATTTGCTCGTCAGGTAACACTGTAACTTTGCTCTTTTACTCTATCCGTCAGTGTGCACTCCGTCGGTGTATATAGTCACTTTGTGAATACTTGACTTATATGCATTAATGATAGCATAGCCTTTGATTCATTGCTTCTTTGAAGTCTTTGGCAGTATGTCCATGACCATACAAATTAAATCAAGTTGACATCAATGATAATAAATACATTAACTGATTTAATGTCTTGCATAACTTTCTATGTTACTGTGATCATCAACTTAACATCTTCAAACATTCAATCAGTTATAGTTCATCAGGTAAGAGATTTATTTTTCATAAATTTGGTCATAAAGGCATGCATTGTATAAATAGGATGAATTAAGGCAATGCATCTATTATTGGTTAATGTTTCAAATGCAATAAACATGGTGATAAGGCAAGTGAGTGCAGGAGTGTTGTGAAGAACTTGTCCTCCAACCTAGGAAATATAAAGTGTTATGCATGTAATTGTTTTGGACACACTACCAAGAAATGCAAAAAAGTAAAAGACCAATGATGAACAAATATGGTCAAAGAATTGATATTTTATATAGGTACAACAAAATGAGACACCTTGCAAAGGATTGCCGAACCAAGATTGTATACAACAGAAGTTCAGTGAACAAACAAAGGAAAGGATAGCCAAATGAAAACAAAGAAGATAAAGGGAAGGATAAAGTATTAGTTGAAGAGGTGTGCAAGTAGATGAAATAAATATGGATCAAGAAGAGTTAGAATGAATCATCTGAAGGGTCCACGGTAGGATCTGAGGCTACCAATTCCACTTGAAATTTAAGATAGACCTTTGGCCTAGGGGGAGCATAATTTCTAAATTTATTGAAACCCCCTGAAGGATTTAATGCTTGATCTTTTTAAGCATGGAGATGTTAGAGAAGGCTAGGGTAGAAGTTTTGCAAACTTCATCGAAGGACTTCAACAAGTTTTAAGGGTGTGCAACTAAAACCTAAGGTCTCAGGTAGTGAACTAGTGTTAAAGGATGAAATAAGGGTACACCACATTTATTGCATTGATAAATTAGAAAAAGTGCATACAAAATGTCAAAATAAACCTTCATTTTTTACAAAGCATTCATTAGAAGAAGAAAATGGGTGATTCATAGCAAATAGAAAGGCGATCAGAAGGATTCATCAACCATTTGTGAGGGAACCCTAGTTATATGAAAAAGAGGTATTTAACTTCCCTAAATCTCTCTCAATCGAGTGAATTCAACTTTAAAATGATGGACACACCAATTATTTTTGATATAACAGAAAGACTTCGCCCTAAATTCAAAAAAAATCCATATAAATTTGTGTAAGTCAACCCTAAGGAAAAATTGTCTGATGTAACCTATGGAGTTTTACATATTGAAGATGTGAGGGATTATGCACATTATAATTTAGAGGATTTGGGAACAAATCCAATCAAGGAATTATATTTCATCAAACTGTTGGGAGATGATGGAGGAGTTAAACTAGAATTTTGTGCCCTAGAAGAGAAAAAGTTTACGCAGTTTGCATTATTTCTAGTTAGTGTTGAAGAAGAGTGGATAAGGTATATATTGAGCAGGATTCATGGTGAATTCATTTGGTTAAACCAGCCAATGAAGATTAAAAATGAATTAATTGAGAAATTTACATGTTTGTGGTCCACAAGAGGCATTCCAACTCTGAAAAGTGTCAGAAATGACATAGTACGTGATGCCACAGGTGTGATAGATGACATAGATGGATGACTATTAGTTTCATAAGTTAAAATGATGTAAGATTTTATGCAATGGTTATTGGAAACAAGATATATCATTGTAGCAGAGAAAATTTAGTCTCAGGAATGGATATTTACACAAAATATCAAATGCTAAGAGAGAATAAAGAATATGATCTTTTTTGAAGTCTTGAGAGGAAAATTGATAGAAAATATGACAAAGATCAAGAGGGAAAAGAAGAATGTATTTAAATTTGGTACTCTTATATTTTTATATTCTTTTACTTTATGCAAGAGTTTCCTAGAGTCTAATTGGTCCTGAAATTTTCTGGTATCTTTTCAAATCAAAGAAATCATGAGTGCAATGACTGATGAGATGAGAACCATGTCACTTTGGGTTTATTTCAAGAATTTTTAGAATAAATTTCATGAAAGGGAAATGCTTCACCCTTCTATTGTTGAAATATATAAGCATGACATATGTTGTATGGTAAACATTGATGAATGCCTAATGGAGGCGGTTGAACCTATAAATTCTTGGGTGATGCCAATAGGATAAGAAGTGGATGAAAAAATTGTAGACCTGTATGAAAAGAACTTACTAGAAAAGCCCAAGGATCCAAATGAACCAATATTTGGAACTTACAATGAGAAAGGACTTAAGATACATAGAGAGTTGAGAATACCTGAAATTGCAAGAAGGGTAAAGAAGAAAGTTGATATAGCTAAAGAATTTATTGAATTTCATGCTTAGAAAGTTACAAAAGGTGGTACACCTATTAAATTGGGAGAATAAAGTTCTGCACCAACTCAGTCTATGAGTAGGTAGACAAGAAGTGCAATAATGTCTAAACCACAAATGCCCAATCCAACAAGAGAAGTGAAGAGGAAGAAACCAGAGAAGAAAAGTGATGAAAAGAAGAAAGATGAGACTAAGAGACAAAAGGAAGAGAAGAATAAAAATAAGTAAGAATAAATTATTAATGAGAATGATGATGAAATGACATACTTTGATAAATCTTTCAAGCAACTCAAGAAGTAAAAGTTGATAGAAGCATCTAAACCTATAAGGTCAAAATCTTTCGGTGCAACTGAACAAGTAAGTAAAGAAACCAAGCTTGAATATGATAAGATAGGTATGTATGTAAATAGGATGGTAAAGGTTATTAATGTCAATGGTGACTTAAGGCTAGTAAATAAATTTTATGATAAGTTAGAAAGGGAATGGAAGAGAGTGATTGAAGAAGTCGTTGTAAAGTATATGTATAAGTTCAAGAAAGCTTTGATTGAGATTGCATTAGAACTTCAAAAGTCCTTATATGATATCATAGATACAATAAATAATGTACCTAACAAGAAGGATAGATATTTAAGAGAGAAATAAATAATTAAACTTTATCTAGTGATATCAATTGAAGAGATGAAAGACTTAATGAAAAAGGAAGAGTCGTCTTTTATAAGAAAAAGAAGGAAAAATAGGCTAATGGCTGGTAAACTAGATGATGTAGTCAAAGAGACTAAAATTAAAATGAAGAAATTATTGTAGAAGGAGAATCTAGTAGTGCTAAATGATTTCCAAAAAGGAAGTGCATCTAAGAAAATTGAGTTACCAAGCATGGAAATACAAAATGATGATGATGTACAAAATGTTCCAAATTTGGAACAACTTACATGTATAGGTACGAAGGATGTTGAAAAGATAGTGATAGTACAAATAAATGTGACTAATCATGTCACTAATCAAGGCACATCACTCACACACATCACAATATACACCAATGAGAAAGGTAAAATGATGAGTACAAAGATTGAAATGGAATCAACAAAATTTTTAGATGCATCACAAGCAGTGCAAATTGAGACAACTAAGACAAGGACTAAAATAGTAGAGATATATCCTATAAATAAAATGTTTCCTTCACAAGATGAGGAGAACAAGGAGGAAGAGGTGAGAAAGGAAGAAGTGAAGGAAAGTATAAGAAAAAAAAGAGCAAGAGACATTATTTAGGAAGCGTAAAGAGGAGAAAAAGGGGTAAGGAGATTATTTGTTAATTGTTGTTTGATTTTCTTAGAGTGTGTTGAATTCCTTAACCCTACTTTACACTTAATTGAATTTTATTTATTTTATATTGAAATTATGATTAGGGAGAAGATAAGAAGTTCCACCTTTATCCCCAAATGCACAAATGAAAGATCCAAGTTGATCAACCCAAAGGAGGGGTTAATGCACAAATGAATCAACCATTTGGAAAAGAGAGCAAAGAGGGAGATCTTAAATTCTCTTAATTGAATGTATAGATATGACATATGATAGTAATTGATGAAATAGGATAAATTTACTAACCTTAAAGAATTGCAGATCAAAGAATGCTATTTTCTGAGGTTTGTAGACTATTTCTGGAAAACTAAAGTATGATCAAGAACCGGAATGCACAGACAAACAAAACCTAGAAATATTTTTCCATTCTGATGTCATCTTATGAAAAAGGTTGACCTTGACCCACAAATGTCAACCCTGACCCAATAATGTTGACCTTGACCTACACAGGTCTGACAGAGAATCTATTCGCGGAGCCCGACAGAAAGCCGAAAAGGGTATCCAAATCTAGCCTCAAATCTATAGTCCCAAACCTGTACCTGAAAGAAAAAGAGGTTTGTTTATTTGGGGGAAGGGGTTTTCCTTGGTCAAACCCCATTTTTGGAATTAACCTCAAATATATGTAATTGAAATTGCAGAAAAATACAAAGTAAATGCATAAATTCACCTTGCTTGAAAAAGTCCTTGTGGAGGATTCAAATCCTTGAGTCCACAAGTATGTATGCACCAAATATTTAGAATGTATAATGATAGGATGTCTTCAATCTCTTTCTTGTAGATCTCCAATACCAATTCTTGAATGGGTTCTTGAATTTGGAAGAGGCTTGGAAGAAGGTGGATGGAGAGATCACCAAAAGGGCACTATGTAGCTTGAATCCTTCAATGGCCTCCAATGGATCTCCTTCATGAAAATGGATGCTTGAATAGATGAATTCTTGCTTGAAATCTTTCTCCTTAGCTTTCTTGAATCACCCTTGAAGATAGCTTGAGAATTCTTGATCACGATTAGAAGACTTAGAGGAAAAGTGAGAAGAAGGCTCCCTTTTATATGAAAATAGGGCACAATCTTCTAAGGAGGCAAAAATAGGATAATTAAATCCCCATTAAAGTATTTACCCCTAGGAGAGGACCTATATTAAATATAATTTATGAATCGACACTTCGGAACCTGAAACAGCCGACCCAAAAGTGGGAAATAACTTTTGCAAAGACCGACATCCAGAAACTGCAAGACCCTAAAGTTTGAACCCTGGGTCAAGGTCGAGGTCAACCTTGACGTAGGTCAGGGTCGAGGTAAACCTTGACCTAGTTCAGGGTTGAGGTTGACATAGACCCAAAAGGTCGACCCTGACCTTGAAGTCCAGAATCTCAGGTCTGCAATCCAGAATGCAGAAATTAGGTTGGAAAGAAGTGGAAAGAGGGACATAATAGGGGGAAAGCCAGGTCTAACTCAGGAACCCATTCTAGGTGCTTGATATGACCCCAAACCACTTACTTGGAATGCTAAACAAGTCTATAATGGAAGTGCTTCCATTTCCCAACTATACATTTAGCCCCCACTTTAGCAAGAGTATGAGCTCAACACAAACTCTTGGTAAAGGAGAACATATAGAAAAGACAATCTTATTGGAATTATAAGGGACAAAGAAATCCTCAATCCCCCAAGAGACTTAAGTCTTTATCAACCCTAAGATCACCATAAGAGAGACATCACTTAATTAAGGAGAGAGAGAAAGGGTGTGATTATCTTGCCCAACGAGAACTTATGTCCCATTGTGAACCACACAAAAAAGCGTAACTAAAAAGATGGAGTTGAATTGCCTAGTGAAAGTGGCTACTCACTAGTCAACCCATCAGGGAGATCCATCTTTAAAGGGATCAAAAACATTGTAAATTAAAAACTAGCAGGATCAAGAGATCCGTGTAAATTTAAATTAGAGGGATCAAGAGATCCTAAAAAGTAAAAATGACCATGCTTTAAGAATTAGTTTTTTAATCCATAAATGGAAAAATTTTAAGTCTTTAAAACTATTTTGAACGTGCGTGTGTGAAGAAAGTGAGTAGAGTGTATGCCCCCATGTTAAAGTCATTGCTAACACTTTAACAGGAGCAATGGTTTTAACAGAAACATAAACAACTCTACGGATTACGTTTCCACTGCAAGATGCCCCCCAAGGAAGAAAAATCAAGGGAAATAAAATTTAAACATACATAAGAACACAAGAGGGATCTACCTAATGTGGGGTTAGTATGATCATAAGATAACATGTACATAGAAATATAATATTATTGCAAATGAATTGACATCATTCCCCAAAGAAAGTAGAATTACAATCACAAAGGAGGAAAGAAACTTAAGAATTATGAAGAAGAATCTTTTCGGACCACAACATGGAGTCCAAAAAGAATTAGTGCTACCATGCCACAGATCCAAACATATTATACAAGGAAAATAGTTACAAAAAATAGCACAAGTACAACATAACATGAAACAACATATAGAAGAATATAGATACATATAGAAGAATTGTATGACAAGTTTGATTCCTTTATTACCTTGCATCAACAAAGTAACAAGGGTCATATAAAAGATTCTAACAAACATTTAAAAAGACATTACAGGAGAAGCACATTACAACATACAAACACAAAAAGGGCTACCATAAAGGATGAGCCAATCAAGCATGTTGTCAACCCTCCCCATCTTGGTTGATGTTATTGATGGAAGGTGGGAAACTTGCAAGAGGGACTATATCCAATACAGTAGGGATGATAGCCAGTTCCAAAAAAGGATCCTCTTGAGAATCACAATGCTCGATACTAGGTGTAATTGTTAATTGATTTGAAAGCATATGAGGTAAACCATTATCAAGGTCAATGGTCTCATATTCATTAGTAAGATCAATAGGATCATTGAGAGTTTCTTCCTCATCAAGGTTGATTGAAATAAGATCCAAGATGCGAATAGGATCATCATACTCATTCATATTAACATCATTATGAATATTAACATCTAACGCATCAGGCATGGGTTGGTTGAAAGTAGGTAATGAGTTTCGAATAATAGAAGCACGGGCTCTAGCATTAGCTCTATGTTTCTTATGATGTTCATTAGCAGATTTGTTACATTTAGCTTTGGTTGGCATATGTTGAGAACTAGGAGGACTAAAAACAAGTTCCTTCATAGGTTCTATAGGAGGATTTTCAATAGGTTGCAATGAAACAGTAGAAGTTTGAGTAGTAGAATTAGAAGTAATTGATAAAGGAGGTACGAAAGGTGTAGGCAAAAGACCATGATTAGAGTCAATCGGAGGCATACTTAACTCAACAATTTTGTGATGTTTGCAAGCTTGGTATGAGAGAAAGAGATGATCAGGGAAAGGAGGACATGAGTTAGGTAATGAAGGCCAAAGGAAATTGAGAGTAGCACAATCTCTAGGCCTAGAAGGTTGATACAAACTATGATTAATTGTTTGGAATTCTCCATTATGAGTGAACTTAAGACATTTATGAATGGGAGAAGAAATAGCATGCATAGCAGTTATCTAAGGTAAACCAAATTTGATTTGAAATTGATCAGAAGTAGGAATAATGATGAAGGTAGTATCTACAATCTTACCACAAAGTTCAACAGGTAAGTTAATAGAACCAAGTGCAGGATAAAGAAATTCATTACAAGTTTGGATCCATGCATCAAATGAATCATAAAAATCACATTGTAAGCCTTTCATAAAAATATTTTCCTCGGTAATGACATTTATTAAATATGTGGGATCAACTAGACAACCATGAGTAGGTATCTTAGCAATCCTAGCAAAGATATAAAAGGGACCATCGGGAGCTTTAATCATTTTAGAATCATCAAAGGTAATTAAAGGTTCCCTAGGTCACTTATCTTTAGTTTGTTTTTGAGTTTTAGGTGGAATTGGAAGTTGAAGTGGAGGTGAAGTATCTTGAACCATAAGTTGAGGTGGCACAACACTCTCCACTTGATTAACAATGTGATTAAGATCATCCATCTTTGAATCATAAACAATGTCTACAGAAGATGGTTGAGCTATAGTATTAGTATCATGTGTAGGTAAAGGGTTCATATATATTTGAAGGTTTTGATTAGGAGGAGAAACATATTTATTCCCATTACCATCAAAATTATCAATAGAGAAAGCTTTAGAATCAATCAAGTCTTGAATTTTATGCTTTAGAGAGTAACAGTTTTTAGTATCATGGCCATTCTAGCAATGGTATTGGCAGAAATCTTTAGAATCAAAGGATTTTGAAGCTATCATGGTGGGAAGAAGAGGTAAAATAGGAGGCAAGGTAATCATACTAGCACTTAACAACCTACTCATTATAGAATGCAAAGTTTCAGATAGAGGAGTAAACGTACAATTCATACGGAAAGCAGTGGATGCAGAAGTACTATTGGATGTAGCCGCAACTTGATCAATAACCGCATTCGTCTATTTATTAATCTTGACATAGTTTTTAGGTTTCTAAAACTTATTAGGATTAGGATCATTGTCACTCTTATCAACTGGAACAGGAGCCATTGGAGTGTTGCTCTCAAGCTGACTCACTTGTAATTGATAATGGTGAAGTGCTGCACACAATTGTTGAAAGGAGGTAAATTCAGTAAGAAGAATCTTATCTCTAATATCCTTTTGTAAATTTGAAATAAACATATGTTGAATATCA
>MU226364.1:5740597-5789412 GCA_018584345.1 Thuja plicata | reverse complement strand
CTGAATCTCCTTGGTGTATCACCTTTTTCTAGTTTTTATGCAAGTTCAATTTTAAATCTCTCTTCCTTTTTCTCAGTTAAATTTTCAATCAGGAGGTGATATTCCATATCAGATAGGAACCGGCCTACAATCCAAAGATTCTTCCTCATCCATAGCTCACCCATAGCTAGAGGAAGTTTCCATTGTAAGATAGGATTTCCATGAAGCCTTAATGCTTGATTTAGGGTGACAATTCTAAGCCTGAACACTTACATGGAACTGTAATCAAACATCAACATATGTTATTTTGGTAGTTCAACAATCTGAGATCATTATAGTGATACTTTTTTAAGATATTGAGTCTTCCTTAAGGTTGTAGAAATTTTAAGTTTTGAGCAGTGAACTCTAGGGAGTGAGCTTGATTGCATGTACAATTCCCATATCTATTTGTAAGACTTTATTTCTATAGAGTGTAGTCTTTGTGGGTGTCATCCCCACTATAGTTTTTCCCCTAACAGGGTTTCCATGATAAAAATACTTATTTCATGGTGTGTTATGTGGACTTGATGACTTAATACTTTATGTTCTTGCATGTTTACTTTTCAAGTTGATTAATAAAATATGTTGCAAGTTCTTGTGAGTTCAAAAGTTGTTTTTGCTAATATTTACTAACTCTCTAATGTATATTTTGTTTGGTGTTTTATAGGGGTTGTCAATGGTTCTGACATCCCAAGTTGATGATGTCACACTTTTGGCCATTGACTTTGGCCTAGAAAGCTTTGCGGTATCATATTTTACACATCTCTTATTTACAATTTTAATTGAACCTTTGTGAGTCATTTAGATTTAGGTTTTTGGGACTTATATTTAATATTATATATTTATCTCTTATGTTAATTTTGTTTCTCCTAGGTTACCCCACCTGGGTCCAGGACATCTCGTGTGCAAAAGGAATCTTTCAATACATTGAAATAGAAAAAGAAATCCTCATAGACACCTAAACGCCAAAAGATAATTTAGCAAAATTCAAATTTATTTGTTGAAATGTATTATGATTAAACATCTACAAGTAGATTGATTTAAAGTCTTTTTTGTTTGTTCTATATACAAAAATAATTGGGGCTTACAAAATTAATGAATGCACCTATTGTCGCAAAGGTTTAGAAGAGGGAAGTGGTAACATTTTCATCTTCACTTTCATCTCCTATTCTTAATTGAAACCCTCTTCTAAACTTCTCTTGGATTGCATTCTTGTTCGTTCAAAAACTCTAAATCCTTCCTCTATGACTATAACATTTGTTATCATTTTTCATACAGGAAATGGTCATAGCTACTTCATCAATGAGGATGCCTCCCAAGAGTACATGAGAACTATCTGAGGCTCCGATATGCATTTTTGTTGTATATATATTAAACATATGTGTTTAGATATAAGTACATGCATTTTTAATTTTTTAGTGTTTCTCAATAACTTTGTCATGAACCATAATTGATATACAAATATATTTTAATGTCTATTCTGTTCAATTATTGTTAATCCATAATTAACTGTTAGAAGTAACAATAATTAATATTAATAGTATATTGGCTAGTCAATAATATTAATTAATCAATCATTTAACTAAATCAATAATTGAAATTTACATATATAAATTATAGATAATATATTATTAATATTATTAATTAATATAAAATTAATCTAATCAATCAATATTAAAATTATATTAATTAATATCTAATCAATCAATTAAATAATATAACACCAATCAATAATATTGACTAAATGATATAATTGACCCATAGCCGATGGGAATAAATAGACCAATGCTAAATTGGCTTAATCACCGTCGAGTATGGGGTCGTGACCCTATGAACCATAAATCCAAATACATATAAATATGACTTAAGAAATATGGGAAGGATCACCCAAAAATAGGAAGAAGTCAAAAAATAGAATACCTAGCAGTGTTTGAATTTAGCATTCAAATAAGTGATAAGACAAAAGGTACATGGTTAATAAAATTCTATAGTGATGGTACCATGAATATTGGGATGGCCATAAATATAGATTGGAATATATGTTTTAATGCAAATACATTAGGGGAAAAAACACTATAACATAGGGATCAAAAAGGTAATAAGAAAAATATATGATACGTGGGACAAGAAAATGAATAAGAAATCAATACTATAAAGATTTGAAAAGTCATTCCCTATATATATATATATATATATATATATATATATATATATGAAAATGAAATTATATATTGTTCTCAATTGTGAATTGGTCAACTGGTGAAGTTCAATGGTTCTAATTGAGCCCACTAGGATTCAAATCTCATGAAGACATCTGATAAGGGATGAGGCCAGGATCGTGCCCAGGGTGAATTTGATGGAATGGATACCCCTGAGTCCTTGGCTCTCAGCCAAAGAGAATGAACTATTCTAAAATATATAATAAATTTTTTTTATATAATGTTATATATAAATATAAATTAGTATTATCATAAAAGAAATTTATTTTACATAGTAATTATTAAAATGTATAGGTGTAAATCAATAATTAATAGATATGCATTATATATAAAAAAATATATGGTTTATAGATAATTGATATATAATTATAATAGGGAAAATTGATTAATAAATAATCACAATAATGAGAATTAATTAATAAGTAATTATAATAATGAGAGTTATGTTAAATTAATATATTATTAATAGTAATAAGACAAATGGTAAAGATTAATATTATATTCTTAGGTTTAAGAATCAAACTACAAATTGTAGGAGTTTGATCCTTATTCTTATTAATACTCATGTAAGATCGAGAGTGTGTGGAAGGGAGAGGCTGAGTAATTTCGGGCACATGGCAATTTTACCAACATTGGGGTTATGCCTTGAGGGAGGCCGCTTGTAGTTTGTTTCACGCGCCCTTGGAAAAATAAATCTACTATTTCATGATGTTATTAGTAGGGAGGTAAGAGTGGAATCATATAATCTATACGAGGAGATCATTCAAATGATGCTTAGTGAATTACTTTTTGTTGGGTTGCATTTCATTACATCTATACTTATATTTGAATATAAAAGATATGAACATATATTACGTAAATTCCTTAATCACTCTCTAATACAACTAAGGAGATAGGGAGTTTGTAGAAGGGAAAGGTGGACTAATTTTCGTCACATGATGGGTAGTTCCAAACATTGGGGTTATGCCTTGAGGAAGCCTACTTGTAGACTGTTTCATGCACCCTTGGCATAGTAATTCTATCATCTACCTTAGGCTTGGTGATTAGGAGAAGAGTAAGGAATTAAGGCTTAAGTATGTATTATAAATTAGTGATGTTTCTAAATATGATATAAATGAATAAGGATATATGATAATTATTGAGAATTGAAACTCTCCTAGTATGAAACATTACAAGTTGTCATCCCCAAGTGCAATTCAAAACCTAATTGGAAATTTTAGAGAAAATTAAATAAGGTCCCAAAAAGGGGGTAATTACAAACTTTGGGTTATTAACTTGCATTAGTTGTCTTTTACCTATTACAAACCCCCCCATGAATTCTCATAGATCCTCTACCATTCCATTTTGTTAGGAGTCTCAATCGTCGAAGAGGGAGTCCACCATAACAGAGCGAAGAGGTATGTTTGTCTTCTTAGTTGAAACCCTCTTCTCAACTCTTGTTGGATTGCATTCTTGTTTGTTTGAAAGCCCTAATTCCTTCCTCTATGACTATAACATTTCTTATCATTTACCATACATGAAATGATCATTGTTGCTTCATTAGTGATTGTGCCTCCTACAAGTATAGGAGAACCATTCGAGGCTCTGGTACGCATTTTTTTTAGTCTATGCATTTTTTAGTTTTTTAGTGTTTCTCAACATATATATTTTTTATATCAAAAGCAACCGAGAATAGGGAGCTGACCAATTAATACAAGGAAAGCAAGCACAAGACGTGCAATCACCACCAATACATATCCAGAAACAACACAAAATCAGCCAATACCCCTTTTTAACATAAAAAACCAACCCACCCTCCTAATCTAAACCATATTAAACTTATGAAAAATTCTATCAAAGCAGCTATTATCAACATAATCGGTAGTCACATAGAAAAAATTGAAAAGCATATTCCAACTAAGTTACAGTCAATTTTACCCAACCTATTAAAACCACTACTACTTAAATAAAAAATAATAGTATTAGAGTCCATACTATAAACAACACATAACCAACAAGTATTAATCAGACCCTTAGGGGCCTTCATCAATGAACCAAAGTTTAGTAGCATAAAAATAAATAAAACAAGATCAATTGGGGTTGTTCCTCGGTTTTGAGAACATCTTAATCCAGTCATCAGTTAGGAATTGGAAGAGCTTCCCTTCATCCTTCTCCATCAAAGAGTCCTTCAAGTTCTCCTTATGTATTATATACAGAGTGGTAGCCATCGAGAGCATAACCTTCACCACAAAATCCGCTAGAGTGGTAAAGCTCAAGTTAAGATCATTGACTGTGTTCTTCAGAGACCGAATCTCCTCCTTCACCTGTTGTAGCACCGCAACGTAAATATCCTTCTTCATCTCCAAATCCTCAGCCTTTTCCTCCCTCTTTCCCTCCGAATTCCCTTCAGCAGTAGACATTTTAGCCTGATTCCACCGTTCACCAAGAGGAGAAGTCATCATGAGTGGAGATCCCTCCATATTCACCTCTGCAACTTTCTTCATCGAAAGATCCATATAATTCAACTTAAATTTGGAATACATGTGGGTCAAGTCCATACTTTTCTCTCCTCCTGCCATAGCTGAGGTTCTTTTTCCCTTTCCATTATCAGAGCTATCCTCCTCCCTGTTATTCCTTAGCTGACCCATACTCTTCCCTTCAATATTTACTTTTTTATCTCTTCACCATCCATGGGCTCTAAATCTTCCTCCTCCTCCTTGAAATATATCTTCCTAACCACTTTTTGTTTCATTTGAGAGTTTGCAGTGATTCTGTGGGACCTCCTACAACTTTCAATTTCCTCCTCATCTTAATCCTCAATGTTAATTTTCTCTTCCTTTTTATTCTTAGCGGGGCCTTGAAAGGTTTTTTTGAGTTTCCACCCATAAGACGTGGGGATCTTTGAGGAGGAGGCTGGGGGGGGGGAGGATTCACAACTTTGTGAGTGGGGGAATTAGCAGAGTCAACAATGATATCAACATATATGTTATTAACTTGTACTAATTTCTTTTAACCTGTTATAGTCCCCTTCACAACTTCCAACAGATCCTCTACCTTTCCATTTTGTTAGGAGTCATGATCATCCATGAAGGGGTCCATCAAATTTACTACACAACCCAAGAGTGGGAGAAAGACATGAGGCAATTAACAATTCGATTGCAAATAAATTACAGTTCAATATTTAGTTATTTTGAGAACTCTACTCTATTTTTTGATAAAAGTAATCTGATTCGACATTTGAATTGTTGTTGTGCAACTGATGAAGGTTACTCCCCTTAATACCACAAATACACAATAGAAACAAAGAGAAACAACAAAAACTTGCAAGAACAGAAAATTGGCTTCTTATTGGCTCCATAAATGTAGAATTACAAACTTCAAAATTACAATATCAAAAGCCACATGGGCATCCCTTACAATAATCTGTAGGACAAAGCCTCCAATAACCACCCCGAACTGCCCTAGAAAAGATTACGGGCCTTCCTTAAATAGGCAATTTTCCACCGCCCGAGAAGGTTCCAAAAATCTAGCCATTAAGTCCGACTACCCTTAGCATTTAATTATTTTTCACTTTTATTACAAAAGGGTTGGCTTTAAATATTTACAAAATATGAGATTAGGTAGCCCAACTTCCAGAAGCCATAACTTTTGAACCGTAGCTCTGATTGGCTATTATAACCACTTTCTGGAAAGAGGAGATCGCGATCTACAGTGGCTAACAAGCAAAGCGCTAGCCAACCAGGGGTTCGACCACGATCCGGAGCCTAAAAGGTCCTAAAAATGAGCTCAAAGGTTTCGCACCCTAAAATCTCAACAGTAAATCCTTAATAACTTTGCCAATACAGATGCTATGACAATGAAACTCAACTGGCATGCTTATAAGACTAAGATGATCCTTCACCTAAAAAATTAGAACATTCCGAGTTCAAATGGCCAACTTACTAAAAATAGCAAGTTTCCAAAAATAGCAGCTTTGTACAAAATAGCCCTTATTGAATAGAAAACATATATTTTTGGGTGATACAAGATTGCCCTTACACCCAGGATGCTCCTGCATCAGCAACCATCTACAAAGCCACACACTGCTTCAAAGAAGCTCAATTTTGATGATCCACCATAGTCATAGAAATTGATAGAGACATATAGTGCTAGTTGTGATCATTCAAGGACCAATTTATGTATATAATCAACATTGTTATTGTATATATCGACCTATACATGGCACATACCACATTTTTGTAACTCTATTATTGACTTGACATTTATGCCATTTTTGTATATGTACACAATTATTGTTTATTTTTATATATATTAAAGTTGAGATTTGATCCAATTTATTTATTGTGTGCATATCTTTATACTTCAAAACTTAACTATTTGCAATTGAAATGTGATCCAATTTGTTCATTATATGCAAGTCATATGGCTAATTGTTAAATATATTGCTCGTTTACATCATTTACCTCTAAATATTTATGTAACGTGATTTTATTTTACCAAATAATGTGGTGAACATGATAGTTAAACTCTATTATATTTCCCCACGGCTTTAACATTCTCTATATATTTGTTTTAGATCTTATATTGATATGATGTTAGGATCTAGGACTATTGCACATTAATAATAACTATTTACAACAATTAAATGAATGTCTTTAAAATGTGATTAAAATCCTTTATAAACATAATAATCAATTAGCAATAAATTGAACAGAAGAGATAAAGAAGAGAGAAGACAAAACACAAGTTGATCACGGAGTTCGCCAATTTCCTACATCTCTGGGTCCCTCCATTGGAGTGGACGATCCTTGCTTCAACTCTATAAAATGGTTACAAAGACTCCTTACGTCTCCCTAGACAAAAATGAATTAAATAAATTCCTTCTCCCTCAAGTACAACAAGCTTGACTTCAAGCTTCTAATGTACAAAGATGAACAATTCACTATCAAAACTTCCTAAAAAGAAATGATCTCAAGAAACTCTCTCTCAATTATCTACTAACTTTAACTCACAACTTACCCCCTTTTATACACAATTTTGGCCAAATATGGTGTAAAACCATATGATTAACAATATTCCCATATCTCCACAAAATAAAGAATTTTATTTTTAAAATATACCCAACTCCTTAAATAGGTTTGGCTAATTAATCTGAGCCTTCCCCATGTTAAAATAGGGTTAGAATTTGTTTGGATTTTTGTCCTTTAATATGAATAGGTGAAGTCTATGCTTGGTGCAATGGTGGATAAGGTACCGTCGACCACCTATTGATCACCTTAAATAGGCTGCTAACTTAGTTTTAATAAAATTGACGACACATTTCAAGCAAGGTAAATTGTTGGCGCAGTGGTAAGGATGGAGAATAGTAAGTGGGAGGTCAAGACATAAAATGAAACTTTATTGAAACTGACCAAAAATTAGAAGAGATGGGAAGCCATGTGGCTCCCTATCATTGGGTCATGTTGCACAATTGTTTACATGTCATCAAATTCCTAATTGTGCTTGTTGACTGTATTGCCACATCATGTTGATGTCATCAAGTCAACCCACCTTTTTTCCAAAATTTGACCATCTATATCTTGAGTGCATAGACTCCAATCGACTCCATTCAAGTTGCATTGGGTTCATTTTTTTGAGCACTTCAACATGGTTCTATTTCTTGAAGCCTCTAGAACACTTGGATTTTTAGTAAAAATCCACCCAGATCATATATATTTTTTAAATTTCTTCCAACTTCTTGAATCCCAAACCATCTAGCCGACCTGATTGTGAATTATTATTAAATATTTTATTGCATATGTATTTTCTAACTTCCTAAAGTTATTTATGCTTCTTGTCTCTTTATATTTTATGATACACCATCTATTCATTTGGTACATGAAGGAAAATAAATCCATGTGATTTTGTTATGCACCTAGTGTAGATAACATATCTATATCTCATCCTCAGGTATCAAAAACATATCTATATCTCATGATCTAGTTCTCCTTTGCGTGTCTCTCTTGACTCATCCTTCCTTGAAGAATATATCACTGTGCACTTTATAGATATGCATGTTTCATGTTTACTTTCATATGATGATGATGTACCTTCTCCCATACCTAATGATATAATTATTGACTTATAATTACCCATCTATAAGTGTTATCTTAATAATGATTGCACATTACTAAACTTTACATGATACACCTTATTTATGTTCACCTTTGCATGAGGTTTTCATCCTCTTGTAGCTCATAATAGTCTTTCTATATCTTTTCTCTTGTGGCCCATAAATGATATATTTGTTAGAATTGTATTGATAATTCTTTGTTTTCTCATGATATGATAGATAAATCCTTGTTCATGATGATTTGGTCTATATGATGCATATCCTTTTAAATAATTCAAATTATGGATACATTGGGTGGAAATGAATATGTAATATTAAATATTTTGTCATTTTATCTTTATATTATATGAAATTGTGCAAGTTTTTAGTAAAATTGCTAAGTTGTCAAAAAAAAATGAAAAGTTGTCATTAGACAAAATTGCAAAAAAGAGCAAAAAATGGAACCCAACAGTCATAGGGATTTGAAAAAATCAGTTTTTTTGAGTGGTAAAAATTATGGAATTTGTCTATTTAATCCCTTCCTAGGCTATTGGAGTAAAGGTTTTGATTTGGGAGAGTGTTTAGAGGGTAGGTGCTTTGTAAAATGGGCCTAATTGGCCCTTAAACACTTGGAATCAATAATTTTTGACCAAGTTGCTCCAAAAAATAACATGTCAAGTTTGATATATGTTAGGTGTCTCCCAAATGGGTATCTAAAAAGGTTAGGTTTTTATATTAGAGATTAATGTGTCAGAAGTTAGGAACCAAAAACTCATTTTTGAGGGCTACTAGGGACAAACCCTCATTGTGAAGGAAGTCCATATCACATTTTATTCATCGTGGGCGCGACAGATACTAAAATTGTATTTGATTAGGTGGTGTTACCCTGGTCATGGTCCCATTTTGTCTCTCAAAACATCAGAATACTTAGCGGCATACCCTACCGATGATGTGTCATGTGTGCCCTAAGTGCATAAAACTATAAAAATTTGAAGGAATATTTATTGCAAATCGTAACACCTAACTATGATCCATTTGAACCTATAGGCCCTCTATGTAACCAATCTCAGTTTTTGAACACTCGAAGTCATTTTTGTAGGGCAATAATTTTTTTTGTTAATGTAAAAATTGTTAGATGTGCTTAGTGCAAATTTTCCAAGTAACCTATATCGCGTTTTGTTCATTTTGGGAATGAACTGACACTAGAATAATGTTTGGTTTGGTGGTTTTACCCTAGGCATGTTCCCATTTTTCCTCGTGACACACTATAACACTCATCATCATACACTACTGACGATGTCCCTTGTGTGCCCTAGGTGCATAAAAGTATTGAAATTTGACACTCTTTATTGAAAATCGTGGAAGTTATGCATGATTTGTTTGAACCTATAGGGTCATCTTTGGTCACTCTACAATAACCTGTCTCGGTCTTTGAAGAATTAGAGTCATTTTTGTAGTGAAACAATTTTTTTTTCATGTAAAAATTTCTAGATGCACTCAGTGCAAAGTTTCCAGGTAGCCTATATCACATTTTGCTTGTCGTGGGAAAGAACCAATACCTTAATAATGTCTATTTGGGTGGTTTTAATCGGTGCATGGTCATATTTTTCCTCTTGACATGCTGGAATGCTCAATGACATACCCAACCAACGATGTCTCTTGTGTGCCCTAAAAGTGCATAAAACCATCAAACTTTGAAGAAATATTTCTTGCAAACTATGGCACCTGCACATGATCTGTTTGAATATATAAGGTTGTGTTAGGTCTCTCCATAATAACCTATCTCATCCTTTGAAGACTCTTTGTCATTTTTATAGGGCAAATTTTTTTTGTTCATGCAAAATTGTCAGAGCACTCAGTGCAAAGTTGTCAGGTAGCCTATAGTATGTTTTATTCATCATGGGCATGAACCAATATTGCAATCACATCTAATTGGGTAGTTTTACACTGGGAATGGTCCTATTTTGCCTCTTAATGCATGAGAACACTCAACGACATACCCTACCGACAATGTCTCTTATGTGCCCTAAGTGCATAAAACCCTCAAACTTCAATAGACTATTTCTTGCAAATTGTGGTACTTGCGCATGATCCATTTGAACCTATAGGGTCATGATAGGCCCTTCTATAATAACCTACCTCCATTTTTGAAGAATTGGAGTCTTTTTGTAGGTCAACAATTTTTTTGTTCATGCAAAAATTGTCAGATGCACTTAGTACAAAGTTGCTAGGTAGCCTATATTGTGTTCTATTTGTTGTAGTCACAAACCAAAATTGAGATCATGTCTGATTGGTTTGGTTTACCTTGGGAATGGTCTAATTTTTCCTCATGAAATGTTAGAATGCTCAACGACATACCCTACTGGCAATGTCTTGTGTGTGCCCTAAGTGCATACAACCATCAAAATATGACAGACTATTTCTTGTAAATTGTGGTACCTACGCATGATCCTTTTGAACCTATAGGGTCATGTTAGGCCCCTCTACAATAACCTATCTCAGTTTTTAAAGACTCAGAGTCATTTTTGTAGGGCAGCCATTTTTGTGTTCATGCAAAAATTGATAGATGCACTCAGTGCAAAGTTTCTAGGTAGCCTATATCGTGTTTAATTCATCGTCGCCATAAACCAAAACTGCAATCACATCCGGTTGTGTGGGTTTACCTTTTACATGGTCCCATTTTGACTCTTAACACATTGGAATGCTCAAAAACACACCCTACCAGCGATGTTCCTTGTGTGCCCTAGGTGCATAAAATTGTTGAACCTAAGTGCAAGTTTTTTGATAGGTTTTAGGGTGTGTGAGTATTTTTGTGCCAATAAGGTCATACTAGACTATTCATGATGTAAGGGAAATCATTTGGGGTCATATTTTGTAAAAATTTCAATGGAGAAAGTGCAGGGGCACCCAAGGTCCTTCATGCCTCCATTAGGAAATTGTGATTATTTTAGTCTTATTTCATGTTAATGTTCAAAATAAGGTCTTAGGACCATTTTGTGGTGTTTTGAATTCAATGTAAGGGGTCATGTTGCTTAAGGGATCCAATATGAAAAAAGTTGTCATGATGTAATAGAGTTGTCTTAGGAGATCCTTGTTTGTGTTTGGAAGTGTTTGATTTTACTATTAGTGGAATAAGGAATAATAAGTTTATTTTTCAAGGCAATGAGTTGGCTTGGCAAGTTTTGAAATAAAATGCTCAAGTTCTCATAAAAAAGTGAAAAGTTGTCATATTGAGAAGTTGTCAATTGTATAAGCAATGGTCATTTGGGTTTAAAAATTAGTTGAAATTAGTTGTAACTGATGAAAAATATTGTAAAATACCCTTGAGAGGTTGAATGAGGGGTTGGTCGTTGTTGGAGAGAAAATTTTGATTGAGATCTTTAATAAAAAAAAACTTGATTGTGACAATAAATCATTGATTTTTCACCATTTCCATGCTTACCTTGGTGTTGTATGTTAATTTATCTTTATATGAAGTATGATAATGGTTATATATCTCTATTAGCTATAATTTGAATCAGGTACTGTGCTTTTTCATAAAGGCTATCAAAAGTTATAAGCATTTTTGTGAGGATGGGTTTGAAACCCTTACTCAACAAGGGTTTTGAAAAGAAATTATTTATTGGACCACATTCCACCTTTGGAATATTTATAAATATTTTTTTTAAGGCTCAAAGAGTGCAGAAATAGATTTTATAACTTGGAGATCTAAACAACAGTGACAACCCATATTATTTTGATGCCCTAGCTCGTTAATCTATGTGTTTTGATTGTCAAAACTGGACTGTATTGATAAATATGGAGATCTGAAGAAATCCATTGTGTTTGGTTAGAAAACATAAATAATTTTTTTTGGTTTCATGATGAATACAAGACATTGGAACAGTTGTTCATTGAAATATGCAATTTTTTAAGGAGAGTTGCTTTGGAAAATAGGCCTATTTAGGCTTAATCGATTTTAAAATCAGTCACAATTTGAGGATGTTGTTACAAAACAACAACACCTTGGTTCTAAATATGTTGAGTAAATATAAAATTGGTATCTATAACCCTATACCTTTTTTGTATTTCCCTCTTGTATCAAACCTTATGATGAATTTTGTCTCTGATCGAGGTTACTAGCCTTAAGGGTAATTTATGGTGAAAGCATGCAAGTTGAACATCCAGTGATTGTGGGGTTTGTAAAGGGTGACTTCATGTTGGATTTTCTTGATCTATAGTGTTTTCTTACCCTTTTGATTGTAGAGAACTATGGAGAACTTACTTGGTATTTGTTTCCAAGATGCCTAATAATCTTGTGAAGGAAAGTTTGGGGTTCATGACAAGTGACATCGAGGGGTTGATTGGAAGCCCACATAAGATGAATCTAAGCCCTTTTTAGTAATACTAAGGTATCTCTAAAGATTTTATTTGTGTCTAGGATCAATTATCTCATTTTTTAATAGCTGAATTGGGAGAAATATCTCCCTTATTGAACCAAATCAGTTATCCATTCTTTGAGATTGTGTTAACTTACCTTTGCCATCACCTTCTGCACTACATAATGAAGTCAAAAGTTTTGAGGGCCACCAAGGGTATAAAAATGATGTATTTGGTTGTCATAAGATGTTCCTAGAGAAGATTGGGTATTATGGATAGTATAGCCCTCATTTTATATTTGTATCCTATAGGGAAAGGAGCTCTTGTGAATGGAAAACATGAATTTGGGAAAAGTGTCATGGTGTTGGGAAGTTTTCAAAAAAACCAAATGAAAGTCTTTGTTCATTCTGAATTAGTGATTTTTCAAGAATTTGTTCATAAGAGAGAGGTGTCTACATGTTTTTGAGGTTGATACCTACCTCTGCATCACATTCCACTTATTATATCACCTATAAATAAATGGAATAGGCCCAATACCTTGTGAATTAAGTGTTTGGAAGTTTTTGTGAGTAGGGAAGATCATTTGAGGACTTGGGCTTGATGCCCTAGTTGAGCTTCATTAAAGTTGAGACTTGAAAATGGAGGAACAAACATAGACTTTGCAAGAAATGTAATGACCTATGACTTGTGAAAATTTGGAGGGATTAGGCAGACCTAATTGAATGTGTCTGAGGTGTTGGCAAAGTTTGGAGAGGTTTAGGAGTGGCATTTTTAATAAACCCTCATTATATGCAAGCCTAGAAGGCTTAAAAGTGAGATTGGTGTGTTGGGTGAATTTGTGAGAGTGCTCATTGATATAAATTGTGGATTTGGTCTATTTGAACCCTAACTAGGCTATTGAAGTAAAGTTTTTGGTTTGAAGGAGTGTTTAGAGGGCAGGTCATGGCCACAAAGAACATCCTCAATTCTTAATGGATTTCCTGTCAAACCAGAGCCAAAATGTTTCTAACTAAATCCTCTATTGAATCCAATGAAATTTTGGGTCTAACCTCCATTGTACAGACCATACAAATCAGAAAAATGGTAGAAAATCAATAAAAATAAGGAAAATACAATCATATTTCATTAAAATGTCTTTCTCCTTACTTTCAAACTTTGAACAAAAACCACTTAGAACCTTCAAGGGTCCTTTTATATAATTTTATCTCAGTTAAAATGAACTTAAACTAATTTTTAAACCATGTGACCATTTGAGATTGCATAAGTGCAATTTTACACTTTTACATATGACAATTTTTAAACAACTTTGGTGACAATCCTGCAACTTGACCAAAATTGACACAATTAGCCCTAGATCTTACCAAATGACCTTGTTAGGAATTATTACAAAAATTGGAAAATCAAACACCTCTAAACACAACAATGGACCCCTAAGATAATTTTACTACATCTTGACAACACAATGACAACTTTGCTACTCAATGACAACTTTTGTACTATTGGATCCCTTAACCATAATGACACCTTACGTTGATTTTAAAACATCACAAAATGGTCCTAAGATCTTATTTTGAGCATTAAAATGAAATAGGAATTAAAACATTCATAATTCCCTCATGGAGGCATGAAGGACATTGGGTGCCCCTACACCATACCTACCACCTACTTTTTGACAACTTATATATTTTAGACCAAAAAAAGAATCCTTGACCTTTTAGGATGACCAATGGACCTTATAGGCCTTATTAAATCAAAATGGACACCTCAATCACAAATTTAGACACATTTGACATTATTGACCATTTGGTTGCAAGAAAAGTTGCTTGATAACTTTTCTTGCAACTTGACAAATTTTCAACCTATGACCTCATTGACTCCCATGACCATCATTACATCTTGAAAGGTCTTGTATGACCTCATTAAAATTCCAAAATGGCTTAAAACACCAAAACTCACTAATTGACCATTTTTGACAAGCATGACACCTATTGACAATTTAGTTGCAAGAAAAGTTGCTTGACAACTATTTTTGCAACTCGACAACTTTTACAAAATGTGACAATATGACCTTAATTAAATATTATTGCATCATTAATTTTCTATTATGACCTTATTACATCCAACATTGAATCAAAATATCAAAAGCCTATATTGGACCACATTTGCTAAGCAAGGCTAGGTGCCCCTACACCACTACATAGAGACAATCTAAAAGAAATCAATTACTAACATGAAGGGACAATCCAATAGAAAGAAGAAATATAGAGAAACATGAGATAACATACCAAAATAGTCAAGAGACATGATGTAAAACTAGCTTATTAATGTAAGTAGCTTACAAGAACAAGTGAAGGTGTCATTGTGCAAATGTAACGATACAAAATTCATTTATGTATTTATAATCAAATGGTACACATTAGGATATACAGATGTAATGATACAAAATTAATTTATGTATTTATAATCAAATGGGGGATATACAAAATTTGGCCTCTCAATATTTACAAATCAGTCCATGGCCACTTATATATACAAAATCTGGCATCTAAATATGCACTTGACAACTCATTACCATTTATATATACAAAATTTGGAATCTAAATATGCACATGATAGCTCATTAATCTTTATATATACAAAATTTGGCCTCCAAACATGCACATAGAGAACCTCATGTCCATTTATATATACAAAAGAAGAGAATTTACAACATTTCACAAAAAATATATACAAAATTGTCAAAATCATCTACCATTTTATAGAATAATTCTTGTAGATGGCCCAAAATTAATCAAGTGAGCCCTCTGGATCAGCTCTAACCCTTATTTTCTCAAGCATTGCCTCGTGGCCAGATTCGTGAACTTTCCTTAAATTCTTGTTAAGAGGTCTACCACAATACTTAATCAATTGAATATTTATATCAACAACAAGGTTAGAGTAATGAAAATTATGTCTATGTGTCTCAAAGTCCTCAAAAAACCACACATTAGTTTTTTTGATAGGGTACCTTCTAATCCATGTCCCTATTACAATAAAAAATCCTATTGGGTACTCAATACCCTCTCCATCAATGATTGTGGTTCTAAAAAAAAATTGGCCTCAATACAGTGACACAAAAAGTAATTTGTTCCTTCTTCATTGTTCTTGTCTTCAATAAATGCATATACATGACCTTGATTTTATAGAAGGATATGATAATACCAAAATTAACATAATGTGTAATAAAATGAGTTTAAAATTGTTTTTACCTAAGTAATAAATTAACAAATTACCTGGTTCAACTAGGTTAGATACATGGTCAAAATCCATTGATGCTTCAATTTGGTTCAATTGTAGTGCTTTGAGAAGTTGATATGTATCAAAGGGTTTCAAAGGTCTACAAGACCATTGACCAACCCACTCTTTTGATTCACATTCTTCCTACACAAAATTCATACACAAAGAGAAAAAACATGCAATATGTCTAATATAAATAACTAATGACATTGCATTTGAACTTATAAATGATTGCATTTCACTTGATCATATAAGTGTACAAAAATCTAGATAGTTTTCAATGTTAGGTTCATGTAACAACCAAAAATATCTATAAACCATATACTTGTTTGCATTACCTAGTCCCATCGTAGAGTTACACGATTGCACAATAATTTCTACATCTATTAACACGACACCACCTTCATAATTGAATTCATCTCTAAGAAGATCTCCTTTTACACATGCTCCTACACCATCATTCTCTCCCTTTCCATGCCCAATCTTAGTGAAATTATAAAAATGTTTCACACTACTTGTCACATGCATCCTAGTGAACCAGTAGAACATCCCCACATTCTTGAATTGTGAGGTGCAATTGTCCAACCATATTATGTGTTGGTTGTATCTTATATCTCTTTCCCTTAAACTATCATAGATATTTTTTAAAGGATCCTTGCACAAACTCTATTGAATGAGTATGATCATCACTGATATATAAGTGATACTCTCTGACAACCTTTTTGTCCTCTTATGTGATGTCATGTGAATTCATGAATGCTATGTGTACAAAAATTGTAACTTGTGTAGAATGGTAATACATAGCTTGCACTTTATTTTGAGGTTTTAGTGTAAATTCTAAGCAAAACTGACAATAGAGACAATAGTATCGAGGGGAAAAGTTTCCTTACATAACTTGAATTTCTCATCTAACCATCAAGCTCTATGAGTATGAGATATGTACTCATAAACTAGTTTCTTTTGAAAAATCTTCCTAAATTCAACTACGTATATATCCTTTTTCACTAACTCACCCCTCTTCAATTATTTTCCATCTTTAACACCATATGTGATTGACTTGTATTTTCTAAAAGTAACTAGTTTCTTACCAATTTCATGTGTGCTCTCTAGAAATAGGCATATATGCAAATGTTGAGAATCACCACATGTAAGACAAAAACCTTTCAAATACATCATCTTATAATAAATGCATCGATCATCTCATTTACATAGTACACTTGAAATAAATTCTCTTGGTGACTTAAGAGGTGCTTGTAGACTACATTCCAAACATCGTTAGTGTGAGAAGTACAACATACATGATGATAAATATCATAATGCATGGAAAATTCAACATGCACCCTACAACAACATGTATGTGCATGATTAATCTTAACATAAAAGGGTTTTCTCATTTCAAAGAATATTTGACTAATTTTAATTTGAAGAAAGTTTTCATAAAATTATGTTTGAGACATATCTAAAAAGTGTTTTGGACGTGGCTCACAATTTTTAGATCTGATTCACAGTCTAACAACATTTATTTGGTTGGGCAAAACCCTTGTGTTGTCATGCCAAATTTTTTCAATTAATGTTCTTAGTCCATCACCAAAAACCTTGTGTTTGCATGAGAGTCTACCTGAGAATGCTCAAAGATAATTATTGTTAGGATCCTCAATTTTCTCCCACCTCCCTAAGGCATTTTGTAATTTTTTTCTACTTATGTTTAATGTCTTTCTTTTTTTCTTATTAAACAAGATTTTTCCATTTCCTTTCCCATTATGGTTGATGTGAGGACACATTGAGTAACATTAGCATCTTTATTATATGATGTTGAACCAATGACTTGATATGCATCAAATTGATTTCTCATAATGATTCTTTCACTATTATTTTTGGATGTTCTTAATCCCAAAATTTTCATTGCCTATCGAGATTTCATATTTTTAATCATTTCAACAACTAATTAGCATCTTTCAATTTGATTTGTACCATCCTCTGGTAGGATCTCATATTGTTTCTAAATGCATACCTAGTTTAGATATAGGTCCTCCTCCAAAATTGATGTTGGCTCTAATTTATATGCATATTTTCCCATTTTCTACCCATTCACATAATTCATTTTTCACCTACGTCCTTTACATGCATTTTTGGATTTAAGGATTTGCCCTAATTTTCCAACAGACTAAGGTTTTCAAATCTCCTTCTTGGAAACAACCCTAGGTCCAGGGAAAAATTTTCCTGGACAAGGTTGACTCAATTTAGCCTTGTCTTGGACAAGGTCAACCCAAGTCGGCCTTGTCCTAGGGATTTTCATTTTAGTGGGCTCTAGGCCCGATGCGGGGGTGTTTCTCCTAGGTGCTTAATTGAGGTCGACCTTGCAAAATTTGAGTCCCAAAATGTGTATAAAAAGGAAACCTCTTCCTCTCATTTTCACATCTTACATCATCTTCATGCATGCATTATCGAGCAAGCTATTGTGCATCCAAGGAATTCAAGTGAAATCAAGCATCTATTAAAGGAAACCATTATCAAGCTTACAAGGCATTTCCTTTCATATATTTATATATTTTCCCTATTGAAGGCCAAGCAAAGGAGTTTGACATAAAGGAAGGAAATCTACATTCATCCATCAAGATTTCCTCTTTTCTCTCTTCTTCAATTCAATAGTGAGTTGAATTACAAACATCTACTACATGAGGTTTTGCCTTCCATTATTGATCAGAGCATAGTCGAGGATGGAATTGGGAAAATACTGAAATCCAATTTTTTGGTATTTTCTATGTTTTAGTAAACAACAGTTTTGAAGGTCTTCAGGGCACATTGGGGCCTTGACACCTCGACCTTGGTGTGGCCTCCCAATTTTGATTTGAGATTTATTGAAGACCTTTCCAATGGAGTAAATGATTCACAATTTGGAGCTAGGATAAGAAAGTTATGCCTTCTCCAAGTGGGCCTATATATATATATATATATATATATTTGATATTTTGGGTAGTTTTTTATAGTTTATTTGTAATAAACATTATCAGAACTCTTCATTTTGTTTCCAAGGGGTTCTAGTGACCCTTGGGATCCATCAAATCTGTATAAACTCTAATTTTGAATAGAATGGGTTACTTTTTGGCTTGTGATTCTATTGTTAATCTTCGTGGTTTTTTTACATTGAACTTAACAATATCGCATATATCACAATAGGTATTGTAATTTGATTTCATAATTTAGATCAATGATCTCCTTTATTTTTTGTGTTGAGTAGAATTTATTGCATCAACATACCTGATCACATTCTTAGATACAATTGTATCTACATGGTATAATATACTTCATTATTCAGATCTAATCTTTGCTACATGTCAGCATTATTTCAATTGCATTTATTTTAATTCAAGGTTGATTCCTATACATTGGTTTGACTAAGGAAAACCCCTCCCCCAACCTTCTTTCCATTCTTTTCTATGTGTAGGAATATATTTTTAGAGTTTTGATCTAGATTTCAGGAGTTACAAAACTAGTTGTAGATCCTTCATAGATTTCATCAAATTCGGGTCTCCAAGACAAGGTCAAATTTTTTCAACAAAGTCATTTGGATCTAGAATCTTCACAGTCAGAAGTTACAGGTATCAGACTACCAAATCTAGAGCCATTTCTAATTCCAATAGCTTTGTGACAGTCAAAACTAGATCTAAAGTTCACTCTTACTCTCCTAGCTTCAAGGTGAGCTCATTACAATTACTTTTCTCGGTCATTTGACATATTTACATATCATTTTCATCTCTATCATAAGGCATCACAAGAACCCTAGATTGTGTACTCTCTTGGTTGTGATAATCAAATTCACTTTGTTGGGATTTTTGTATTCCAATGTATGAGGAACTTGGTGGTCTACCATTGATCACCATTTTACACATCACATTTTGGTGAACCTGACTTATAACATTTCCATTCTTATTTTTGTTGTTAGATTGCTCTTTTCTTTGTTACATTCCTATTTTGAGATCTAGTTGTGTGTAAGTCAAACATGAGACTCTCTAAATTGGATTCGTGTGCAATTACTTATGTCATTACCATCATTCTTACCTCTCTTTATAAAACACATGGAGTGAATCAAATCCTTTTTAATTTTGTTACATTTGTATTGCTTCATGGTATTCTTACATATTTCATAATGAGGTTAACCAATATATCTCTTCATTGTAAGACATATTTCAAAAATGTTATCAATGATTCATGTGTGTTTCTTCTTCACATTTTAACTAAATATAATGCATGCAATATATAGATAACATAAGGACCTTTGTTAATGAACCTAATGATAATCTGCCTAATCTTATCCCTCAAAATTTAGCTCCTAGTAATCCTGCAAAAGATAATATTTGTGATTCTTATCAAAATATTCAAAACATTCATCATGATTTAGATGTTAGACATTTCCTAGATGGTTTCTCTCCAAACATAGTGGATAATACTCTTTCTTCCTCTCAAACTAAGGATAATAAGGATGATAAATTTTCTAGAGAAACCACCCGTACTTCTCTTTCTTTCACTCATTTACCTCAAGATTTTGCAACAAAATCTATCCAACGTGATCAAGGATTTAGTGACCATATCCCTAAGGCTCCTCCTAATCCTCCTAAAGAGTATCATATGTCTCAAGATAACTCTTTCTCTCAACTGACACTACCTCTTGGTGTTCTCTTGCTAAAACCGTCTCCTAATCCTTTGCCTTATGATGACCATGAAGCTTTGGATAGATGAATTCATATAAATGTTGGCAAGTAATAAATTTTGTGTAAATGTGATTTAATTTTTGGTTGTCATTTATGGTAACACATCTGGGTTTCAGATCGATTCCAATAAAGATAAGTTTTGATGATTAAAAAATTGACTAAGTGTAGAAGCAGAGATACAAAAATGGTTTGGATGTCGAAGGTTGAGATCGATGATTTAGGGAAAGAGAGCTTAGAGGAAGATAGTATGGGGTATGTATGACCTCCACCTAAGATCTATTTGGTTTTTGTTGAGTCTACGATGAGTTAGAAATAATTGAAGACATCCAGACAACAACAGAACAATGATACAGAGCAGTTTGACAGTATCAAAGATTGAGGGAGTATGAATTGGACTCCAGACAATTGAAGTTGTATTTTGGTTGTTGATAATCTCCACATGGACTATGCAAGAGCACCAACTATGCATTTGGTATTTACTATATTAAATATATTTTTTATTGAAGGTCGACTTTGTAATATTCATATTGAGAGCCAACTTTGTAAAGTTGTGAGATATATATGTAAGATCATTTTGATAAAGATATATGTGGGTAACAGTGGTTAGTTGGACAATTGGATGAGTTTTTGAGTGAATAGGAGAGTAGATAATGACATAGATCATTGAAGAACAATAAAGGAACTATCTAAGAACCAGTGTTCTTGTTTTTGTTCATGACTGAGAAAACTTTGTAACCTGAATTATATTGTAAGAGTTCTAAGATCAGTTGGCCCCTAACAAGGTGTTGTGAACCTTTAACAGGGTTGTAATTACTTTAACAAGGAAATGTGGTATGTAATATTCAGCTCCTAACAGGTCTAGGTCTCCTTACAGGGACATTATACTTTAGTACATGCTTGTGGGTACCATCCCCAGCAGGGTTTTCCCTTGGCCAAGGTTTCCTTGAAAACAAAATATGGTGTTATGAGTACTGTGTCATTTTTTATGTTCTTTTCTTTATTGAAAGTTTATGGTTAATATATAAATGGTTGAAGAATTTAATTAAGTGCTATAATGTTGATTCACCCCCCCCACCCCTCTCTCAGTATTATCCAATCCTAATAATTGGTATCAGATCTTTTGGCCCTTGGAGAGAAAGTCTAACAACTTGAGGGAGATCATAATGGATTTGGACAGTTTGCAAGAAAAATTTGATGTTTCACTTGAAGACCTTGATAAAGAAAAAGAAGAGAATGGAGAGTTGAGATTCAACATGTGAAGAGCTAAGAAATTCATAAAGAAACTCAAATACCAACTTGAGCTTTCCAGAAATCAAAGACAAGATCTTGTGGTTCAGATAAAAGAGGATTTAGATGAAGACAGTTCAGATCAGGTGAAGCAACTAAAAGAAGAGAATGGAACTCTGAAACCTGAAAATGAGACTATGGCTAAAGAAATACAGGTACAAAAGGATGCTAAGAAGAAAGTTGGAGAATCTTTAAATAGTGCATTAGATCAAATAAAGAATGAGGCTGACAACTACAAGAACAAGTATCTGGAAATGGAAAAATACAATCAGATTATAAAAGGTGAACTTGTTGAATCAAAGAAACACATTGAGAAACTTCACACCAACAATAATTTGATTGATGAATAGAGAGACAAATAGAAACCTAAAGGTGATATGACTGGTATTGGCTTCAATGAAGCTGAATGATCAAAGAATAAGGAAGAGAAATCAAATGAGAATATTGGTGCTGAGAAACCTTCTATTGAAGAACCTAAAGAGAAGATCAGACCCTTCAGAGGTAGATGCTTTGGCTGCAATAGATTTGGACACATGAAGAGAGACTACGGAGGTAATGCCCCTTTTAGAACTTTTTCTAGTTATTGTTTTAACTGCAATGGATATGGGCACAAGAAAGAAGAATACAGAAAACCTAATCAATCAAGATATAGATAAGACAATGGAAGATAATCTATAGTGAAACCTACATGCTACAAATGTAACAACATTGGATACATTGCAAAGTACTGTAAGCTGTAAGTTAATCAGGAAAGAAGACCTCCTATATGTTATAAATGTAATAATCTAGGACATATAGAAAATTTTTGCAAGTATAATGGATCAAACAACAGAAGAGTACCATCTCCTATGAATTCACAGAAGAATGGAAATGATATTGGTAAGAGTGTTGCAGATTTGAAGAGTGACTTTGAAAGTTGTTTTAAGAAGGAAAAAGATAGAAACAATGGTAAGATATGGAAGATCAAATAAACAAGTGAGATTTCAGTTCAAGGAGAGTCAATAGAGGCTACTGGATCTTTTCTTGATGGCAGAAAAATAGAATCGACCTAATTGGCCGATCATGGCCTTAGGGGGAGCATTGGATACAGACATCAGAATATATCCTGCCCCAAAATTTAAGGATTGAGATCAAGAAATATTGGGTATAATCTTGGCTGACATCATGAAATATACATCTAAGAGCACAACATAATTTGACACATATATTGTGTTCACGAGATCTAACAGTCGACTGGACAATTTTAAGTAAAAGTGAAATTCATGACTTAAACTTGTATAAAGCACCATTTGATGACCTATCTCTTTACCATTTGACAAAGATCAAGCTAAGGAGATCAGAGAGCAGATAAATTTAGACTATTCTACATTGGTCGTGCATGATCGATTGAAGGATAAACTCAGAATTCAGTGGAAGAAAGGTATTTACATCATCTAGCCATGGATGCACTTATTATTTTTGATGTTACAGATTGACCAAGGTATAAGTTTAAGAAACATCCATTCAAATCATGTGAAGAGGATCTAGAGGGAGAATTTTCCCAAACCCCGTATGGCATATTACATGTAGAAGATATTAGGGCTTACATACATTGTAAGTATGATTAACTAGGAATTGATGATATATCAAGTGAGATGGAGTATATGACTGATAATGGAATCATGAGAGAAGAATACAAACACATTAATCAGCTAAGCATAATAAGAATTATGGATTTATGCAAATTCGATGAAGATGAATGGTTCAAGATACTATTAAGTAGGGTTCATGATCAGTTTATCTAGATTGGTGATCAACCTGTGAAGATTTGTAGTGGCCTACTCCATGAAATCACTGGATTGGACAACACCAGAGTTATCCCTATTGTGGAGAAATATGTAAAGAAATAATTTGAAACCCTAACTCATTCCAAATGGGACAGATGGGCAATGGCAGTAAATGACATCTTTCAGCAAGATGTAAGATTGATTGCTATGATACTTGGGTACAAGTTTTACTATAGTAGAAGACCTAACTCAATATCTTCTGGGGTAATCATGATGGCATGGAGAATGGTGAAGGAAAATGTAAAATATAATCTATGTGAAGTTCTGACACAATAATTCCTTGAGAATGTGAAGCTAGTGAAGAAGGATAGAACTAAGACCTTTAGATTTGGTTCATTGATGATACATATGTTTATTCATATTGAGCAAAAATTTCCTGGCTTACATCGTAGTGGTTGGAAATCTAGGATACCTACTGGTATTCTAATTTCATAGATCTACAAGAGACAGAATGCTACTTGGGTTGATGGAGAATTGTTCGCTATGATCAAGATCCTACAGAGATAGATGAAAACCAAATACAAGATTCACGAAGACATTGTTAAAAAATACAAAGATAAAATCTGTCTCATGGTTGAAACTAATTGTGTATGTTTTGAAGCAGTCATACCCAAAAATAAATGGTGTTATCCTATGGGTTATGAAGTAAGTTCTAAGGTACTTACCATGCAATTAGAACATGTCCTTGCATCCAAAATTGATACAATAGAGGAAAGATGGGGAACATATGAGGAAAATTCAGCAAAGGTGAGAGAAGAAAAGACTAGAGGTCTAAGGAAGAGAAAGATTGAGAATCTTGTACATAAATGCGGATTACAAGCTGGTTTGATAGAAGAAGAAATAAAAGAAGTCAAAAAGAAGATGACAGAAAGATCTCTTGGACCAACAAGTGGAAGTACTGCAGCCCCACCCACTCCTGAGGTAGTTATGGTAGATAGTCCACCTCCTCCTCAACAACAAACAACACAAACTGAAAACATTACTTCTAGAGTAACTAGATCAAGCATACAAACATCACCTAAAGAGAATAGAACAGTAGGAGAAGAGAAGAAAGAAGAAAAAAACATATGGAAACTTGACCTGAAGATGCTAGAGAAAAGAGCATTATAACAAGGTAAATTGGTCACAATTGATAAATACTATAACAGGTATGAAGAAGAAGACAAGCTTAAGATTGAGGACATTGTGATTGAACACTTACTTACTTTCAAGAAAACACTTTTAGAAATTGAAGGAATTATACCTATAGACTTATATGGGAGATTGGAGATAAGAAAACATGTAGCACAAATTGAAGATGATACAATCAGGAACCAAGAAATTTATAACATGATGTCTGTGATATCAATACAAGAAAGGGACATAATATACAAGGAATTAAAAACTCTATTAAGGACCAAGGTGAGATTATTGAAAATCATGGTGAGGAAGTATGATGAAGTCATTGAGGAAACTCAGAAGGCACTAGAGAAGATATTAATGAATACTACTTTTAACAAGCCCTCACCTCCTAAGACCACTTTGCCCACACAATTAGGAATGGGTGAAAGATCAAAAGCAATAGAGATAATTGCTGAGAAGAGTGAAGTAGATCCACCACCAGATTTCTATGTTTCTAGTGTAGTAGTGACTCTTGACACCTCTCAAGATGAAAATGACCCTTTTTCAGGGAATATGGACACTTCTATAGCGGATGAGGTTGAACAGAAGAAGGAAGAGGAACAAAAGAAGGAAGAAGAATAGAAGAAGGAAGAAGAGAATAAGAAGGAAGAAGAACAGAAGACAGATTAGAAAGAGGTAATCACATCATCCATTTCATTGTTGGCAAGAAGTGATGTAAATGTTGAAAGCATGGATGAAGTTGAATTAGTAAAATTGGCATTTACTGCTTTGAACAAAGCCAAGGAAAGATCAGAACAGAAAGGAGACAAGAAGGAAAAAGTAATTACAAGAAAAATTGATACTGTAAAAAAATTTCTTCCAATACCTATTATTCTCCAGAAATAAGATGACATTGAACATATGAGAATTACACTTGATGAATTTGATGGGCACTATAACAATTTATTGAAGATTGCAAAGGAGAAAGCAGAGAAGACATAACCAGAGAAGAAGTTAACAGCAATTTACAAATCTATCACATGGGACTTAGGCATTGTGAAAACTTGCTTGACAAATGCAAGGAGCTGCATTGGACATGGGAGAAAATTGTTTAGTTATTGCATGAATCCAATAAGGTGTGTTCAGAATGTAGAAGACATTATTTCCAAAGAGAGGGAAACTCTGAACAGTATGATGGATGGTTGTGAAACATATTCACAATCCACAATAGAGTTAGACAAAGAAGTCACAATGATTTTAGCTAAACTCAGTGTATTAGATAATGAGAAAGGGAGAGTACTGACAAGATTCAATTTGTTGAAGAGATTTATCACTCTGAAGTTATCCATACTTGAGGTTCATCTCTTAGACTTGGAGAAAGTAATAGATGCACTGAATAAATCTATGCCCACAGACTTGAAATAAGTTGAGACCACATCATTTGCACAGAATGGCTTAATTCACATTAGCCAAATATTGTTCAAAACATGGACTACAGAAGTGAAGATCTTGGAAGATTTCTTTCAGGATATTCTAGAACTGGTGAGCAAGCACTAAAACGTATTGTTTTATATGCACCTTTGTCATTTTTGTCAAAGGGGGAGAAGAGAAGAATATATATATATATATATATATATAAAATAATAATAATAATAATAATAATTATATAGGAGAAGAAAAGAAAAGAGAAAAGAAAAAGAAAGGAAGATTATAAAGAGACAAATTTGTTGGAACACTTATTCATTTTTTTGTTAAGTGTTTCCATCAATGCCAAAGGGAGATATTGTTGGAAAGTAATCAATTTTGTGTAAATGTTATTTACTTTTTGGTTTTCATTCATGGCAACACATCTGGGTTTCAGATTGATTCCAGTAAAGATACGTTTTGATGATTCAGAAATTGACTAAGTGTAGAAGCAGAGATACAGAAGTGTTTTGGATGTCAAAGATCGATATCAATGATTTGGGGCAAGCGAGCTTAGACGAAGATAGAATGGGGTATGTATGACCTCCACCTAAGATTGATTTGGTTTTGGTTGAGTCTACGGTGAGTTAGAAAGAATTGAAGAAAGACAGATTGCAGTAGAACAACGATACAGAGCAGTTTGACAGTAGCGAATATTGAGGGACTATGACTTGGAATCCAAACAATCGAAGTTGTATTTTGGTTGTTGATAACCTCCACATTGAATATGGAAGAGCACCAACTATGCATTTGATATTTACTATGTTAAATATATTTTTTTATTGAAGGCCAACTTTGTAATATTTGTAATATTCATATTGAGAGCCGAATTTGTAAAGTTGTGAGATATCTATGTAAGATCTTTTTGATAAAGATATATGTGTGTAACAGTGGTTAGTTGGATAGTTGGATGAGTTGTTGAGTGAATAACAGAGTAGAGAATGATAGAGATCATTGAAGAATAATAAAGGAACTATTTAAACACCAGTGTTGCTTGTTTTTGTTCATGACTGAGAACACTTTGTAACCTGAATTATATTGTAAGAGTTGTAAGCTCAGTTGGCCCCTAACAGGGTGTTGTGAACCTTTAACAAGGTTGTAATTCCTTTAACAAGGAAATTTTTCTTTGTAATTTTCAGCTCCTAACAGGGCTAGGTCTCCTTACAGGGACATTATACTTTAGTACATGCTTGTGGGTACCATCCCCACTGGGGTTTTCCCTTGGCCAGGGTTTCCTCAAAAACAAAATATGGTGTTATGAGTACTGTGTCATTTCCTTATGTTTTTTTCTTTATTTCAAGTTTATGGTTAATATATAAATGGTTGAAGAATTTAATTAAGTGCTATAATACTGATTCACCGCCCTCTCAGTATTATCCAATCCTAACAATAAATGTCAAGTATCTTTCTAGGATAATATTTCCTTATAGATTCTGCAAAACCCACATACTTAAATGAAAAATTTTCATGCTCCTTTCCTTATTATAATATGCATTATCTTTATGATTGTGTTGAATTTAGAAAATTTCTTCAATACTTGTAAGAATTTTTCTAAGGCAATGAATGAAATTCCAAGATCTAGAAGCTCAATAGATAACACAAATAAGAGAAACAAAATGATATGATCAAATTAATGACTCAATAATGATCAAATGATAATGGATAAATACAATGTAGGATTGCCTAAATATATAGGCAAATAAATAAGACTACATGATAAGGAGATGATAAGATATCAACCACACTAGGTGGAATCATATTTCCACCAAAGGGGGATTATCCTCCATTGTACATTGAAGTATGTGCAAACATGTGCAACAATGAGAGGATGATAATATGATAAGAGCACTAAAAATGGATCTCACACATAAAGTGGAATGAGATAACTATTACCCAAATTTCCTATCCTATGCAATTTTGGCTTCAAGTGGAGTAAATGAGGTTTCCACAAGGGTAGAGCCTAGCTTGTAAGGTTCATGTCATGGTTTATGGTCTTTGCCTTATTCTTTTCTTATTTATAGTTGTGGTTTTAGCCCTTATTCATGTCTTGAAAACCTAATTCATGCTAAAACCATGAGCCCTACCTGACTTGTTCTATTTTTTTAGTTACTTTTCCATCTAACTTAAGTATCTTTTAATTCATGTGCACTTTAACCTCTTATGTCTATCTATGAATCTTGGAATGGAGAGGAATATTCTCCTTTATTCTAGAGACTTAGCGTAGGTCGTTGATCAGGTTCTGTTCTTATTCTGATCGGAGGGTTGGCGCTAGATCTCGCAATATAAAGTCAAAGTCATGAAAGATTTGGGTACTTCGCATAGATTGTCGATCATGTTTTAATCTCAAGGCAAGCACTTAATCTCAGAATAAACTCAAGGGTCAAGAAATTCATTCAGTGACTCAATGAATCAGTTTATCTCTGGATCTCCAGATAGACCCGAGTCAAGATCAAGTCAAGTAAAGTTAAAATTGACTAGCCAATGTTAAAATGTGAGTCGTCAATGCTAAGATGATATTAGGAATGTCGTGTGATCTCCAAATGAACCCAGGGTTAGATCAAGTGTTCAGAAATTTTGATATCTTAGTTATCTCTGAATCTCCAAATTAATCATGGTCAAGAAATTTAAGTCGGGTTCTATTCAGAGTTTGCAAGGATAAAGATCATGCCCATTGCTTGAAGAATATCTACGGTTGTCTCTAAATCACTAGATAAAGTCTAAGTTAGCCAAAGCATTCAAAGATTTAGTGTTGGTCATTGATCGAGTCTTGATCTTATGTTTGTCACTAGATCTATGAATCAAATCAGGGTTAAGATATCCATTCAGTGACTCAGAGATAGCTTGTATCTCTGAGTCTCAAGACTTGACTTGAGTTAATGAAAACATTGGGAGATTTAGACAAGCTTGTCTCTGAATCTCATAATACACTTGGGTTAAGGTCAAAGTCATGTGAAATCTAATACCAACCATTGATTAAGATCAATATTGGTGGCCTGTGCTAAGTCTCGAAAATAGAACCTAATCCAAAGATCTTGAGATCACGCGCAGACTGTGGATTAAGATTAGATCGAATGGCTATCACCAAGTCTTGGGATAGACTAAGGGTTAAGAAATGCATCTAGAGATTTAGAGATAACTTGTATCTCTGAATGTCGCAATGGAACCAGATTTAAAGCCAAGATCTAGAGACTTAGAGATACAAAGGATTTCAAGTGCCCAGGGTTAAAGACTGGTTAAAGGCAAAGATCAGATGAGAAATAGGTCTGATGGTCCACGCTTTCCCTTGGTGGCCAAGATGAAGATTGTTAATGTTCAAGGCATTGCACTAGGGTGCCACATGTCCAGATCAGATCCAAGCTTAAAGACAAGATAAAGATAAAGAAAGAATCTACAACTATGTTTTAAACAAGAGATCAAGTCTTATTTTGAGCCGTCGATGGGGTTTCTCCACACCACCTATGACCATTTATATTTAAATTTGAATATTCAAATATCAGTCTCAGGTTTTTCATGGTGGTGGTGACGTTTTCAACTTGCAGAGAGGGTAGATGGTTTGAGATGATCTGTCTGCTCAAATTTATGGCAATATGGGATATTTAAAGGCTAATCTGACCATCTAAGATATTTCCCAAATGCATTAATGGTCAAACAAGACTATTTTAGGGTTTCTACATTATTTAATGGATATCTATTGTAACCCTAATTCTACCCTGATCTAATAAGATGGATTGACTCCTGATCTTGTGTGCTAGGAGAGGTTGTATATAAGTGTTTTTACTGTTGTTATAGTCAAGTTTTTTGAGCTTATCCAAGACTTTTTGTGGCATTCTCTCTGCCCACGGGTTTTCATCTATTTTTAATTTCTCATTGAGATTCAGATTATGTAAAGGCTTTTTGTGACATTTTATCTGTCCCTGGGTCTTCTTATCTGTATTTATCTTATTTGAAGCATAATATAGTGGCTAAATATTAGAGAAATCTTGGATTTCTTGAGCCCTCTTTCTTTCTGCATCTTTGTGCACTATTGTGGATGATTGATTTAGATGATCTTGTGGATTTTGTTCATCGCCGGTCATTTTGTCTCATCTTTATGTCTATTTGCTAGAGTGAATGTCTGTTTGCAAGTCATAGTCTATGTCTATTCCATTGAATATGCTATTTTTTGTGAAATCTTTTGTTTCCCTGAATAACCTCTTTTCATCTTAGACCTTTCTATGAAATACTTTTTTAAGCCTATTCAAGAAGTTTTGCTTGTTTAGATTCAGGAATTTCATGCTAGTTTTTGGTCATTTGGTTATGATTCATGTCACTTTCGATGTATCACCTTGTAGGTTAAGTTTTTCTTTATTTCCCTTTCAATTCTCCTTCTATCCCTTTTCCCCTCAAGTTCATGTTTACAGTTTAAAGAGAAAAATAGGTGGTTATCCAAGAGGAACCAACCTAGAATCTGGAGGTTTCACTTCAGTTAGCATAGGTCACAAAACCTAGAAGTGATTCCCATGTTATACCAGATCATTAGGCTTATGAGTCTATTAGGGTGCAAATTTTTTGTATAAAATTTTTTCCACACCCGGTGTGACTACAAAAGATGTTCATCTTGTAAAGCTATGTTATCTATGATATGTTGATAACATAATATAGACCTAAAAGTGGTCATTGTTTTTCATATATGGAAATTTTGGGCAAGTATCTACTGGTTTCAAGCAGACAAGGTGGTGGTTAAAAAAAACAAGTTTTTTTTCTTGGTTTTCAATGTTTTTTTTCTCTTTTTCCAGCTTGTATGAATCTTTCAACGTGTCTTCATTTGATGACAGTATGTCCTATCAATCTCTATTCCAGTCTCTATTCCATGAGGGTGATGTTTATACACCTTCGTCTCAACCATACCAAGATCCTCATGCTACTAGTTATCCTCAAGGCTATACTACTCCAATAGATTTCCAATATGACCAGCAAGTTCATCATGTTTACCACCCACCCCCCTACGCAACCTGATTGGCAATATACTCATAATTATAACCAGTCCTAGGGAGACTATTTCATGCCTGATCAGCATGAAGATATTTCCTTTCAGCCTCATATCTTGGATGATATGATTATGAAGTGGGCCAAAATTGAAAAAAAGGAAGAAGTAGATCTACAATATGAGCAGTTGGCTTACCAGAACCAATTCTTGGCAGAAAAAAATAAATGGTATTATCTCTGCAATCAACCTCATACATGCTTGAATGGATTGATGAATCAAGAAATCATGAGTAAAGCATCAAGGGAACATTTAGATACATCTTCTAGTAGGTCAGTACGACAGAAAGTTACACAACCTAATAAGTCAACATCCTTTAATCGAAAAGGAGAGATTTTTAGTAATAAAAATGGTGAATCTTCACAAGGAGGCTACCTCTTAAACCCATACTTTAAGACAAGAGTTTCAAATTTTACACTTACATTAATAAATGATGAGTCTCCTACGAAGGAAAATATAGAAGTGTTGCAGCAAGAGATGGAAGCTCAAAGTTATGAGCAAGAGTTATTTTCTAATGAAGTGGCAGAGACTCTAGGTAATGAGAAGCAAAGGAACCAATGGGAAGAAGAGCTTGATCACCAAATTTTTGCCACAAAAGTAGAGTTGAGATCACAAAATGCTGAACAAAAGGCTCTTAAGTGTAATATTCCTAGCTTAAATCCTTTTGGGAAAGGTGAGTCTCCTAAATCTCATAAATTTAGAATTCCAAGTTGGAGTACTCCCGTGTTCCAAGAGCCTACAAATGAATAACCTATAGAGCGTTCATTTCCAAGTTTTAGTGACATCCTTCTAGCACATGAACCCATTATAGAACAATTGTATCCTTTTTGTGATCAACAACAGCCTGAGGATTATGTTTGGAAAAAGCCGGTTGCAAATGAGCAACACAAAAATGATAGGGTCTTCATTTTTCCAAGCTTTAAAAAGAGTCTTCCCCCTAAGACTACCTCTGAACACTCTCATTTTCACAACATAAGTTTTAAGGGAAAACATTCCTTCCAAGAGCCTATACTTGAGGAGTTTTAGTCCACCACTCTACAAGAGTAGTCTGTTCAAGATGGTTTTTTATCCCAAGAAAACCCTCAGGTCTCTCAAGATGATGAACTTCCATGGAAACTTTCATGGACTCTACCTCCTGGCTATCAGATGCCAAGAATTTTCAAGGATACTAGTCAAACATCAGAGCAAGGACTTGTGGTAGATGAGCCTCCATGTGATGAAAAAACAAAAATTGATGCTCAACCTAAGATCTTGGTTGATTTTTTTAATGAGCTCACCCTTTTTGTTGAAGGAGAAGAAGACATGCCATTACCTATGGCTGAAAGTCAATTAGGATAGAAGGATCACCATCAGCAGGGGAGTAATAAAGAGGAAGATGATATTTTTTTGTTTGATAAGCTTCCTGATTTTGTTTAGTAGGATGAGGAAGAGAGGGTCATGACCACGATAAATATTCAACAGCTGGAGAATGTTAGTCATCCCAACGATATATCAATTCATGAAACTATAGCTATAGAAGAGGTTTTCCAAGAAAAGAACATGGACAAGAAACTTGAAGAAGATTATTTTTCCAACATCATAGAGGTTTTTTTGTGACAAATTGAATGATGAGTCCCTATTCCCTGGAGCAGGGGTTCAATGTGATGTGCCTATTAAGGAAGGCCTAGTCTCAAATCTCTCTCTCCCTAAAGATTCTATGCATGAACATGAGCTGGAACCGATTCTAGGACTTCACAGAGTTGATAGCCTTGATGAACCCATAGCCTATTTAACAAAAATGATAGCTCCCTGACCATGGAAGAGGAGTTAAAATTTCTATTCATAATGCAAGAAAACCATGAAGATTCAGAAAATAGCAAGGAGAGCTATGATTTCAGACTTTCAAGAGGCTGCCCCATCAGATACTTGGCCCAAAGGGAGTTTGATGAAACATCCTCATATGATCCATTTGAGGTGAATGAGTTTGATCCCATTTTTCAAGAGGTGGTTTATTATTTCCTGACATACTTTTATGTGCCTCATGTCTTGTTGGCTATCCTTATACATTTGATACAAAATATCTTGATAAGGAAGGGTAGCTATTTTAACCATCTGATGAATGGTTTTGTTTGGCCAGTTTTCTATACTGGTTAGTTTAGATTATGTTAGTTTTCCTTCTTTCCTCAAGTGCTTTGCAGTTAGTTGTTTTTGCTTTTATATATCTATTTTCCTATTTTGGTTTGTTATTTCTTCCTCTTGGTTCATTCCTCCTACTTTGTAGGTCTTTTTTGTGCTCAATGCAGACTACTTGCCCAATGAAATGTCATAGGCCACTGGTTTTATATGTCTAGCAGGCAGACATCCAACAAAAGTTGCCAAAAATGTTACCCAAATTTCCTATCCTATGCAATTTTGGCAAAAAGGTGGAGTAAATGAGGCTCCCACAAGGGTAGAGCCCAGCTTGTAAGGTTCCTATCATTCTTATTGGTCTTTTCCTTGTTCATTGCATATTTCTAGGCCTAGTTTTAGCCCTTATTCATGTCTTGAAAAACTAATTCATGCTAAAACCCTTAGCCCTACATGACTTGTTCTACTTTTTTAGTTACTTTTCCATGTAACTTAAGTATCTTTTAAGTCATGTGTTATTTAACCTCTTATGTCTATCTCTAAATCTTGGAATGGAAGGAATATGCTCTTTTATTCTGGAGACTTAGTGCAAGTCGTTAATCAGGTTTTGTTCTTATTCTAATCAGAGGGTTGGCGCTAGATCTCGCAATATAAAGTCAAAGTCATGAAAGATTTGGAGACTTAGTGTAGATCGTTGATCATGTTTTAATCCTAAGGTTGGCACTTAATATCAGAATAAAATCAAGGGTCAAGAAATTCATTCAGCGACTCGGTGACTCAGTTTATCTCCGGATCTCCAGATAGACCCGAGTTAAGATCAAGTCAAGTAAAGTTAAAATGGACTAGCCAAGGTTAAAATGTGATTTGTTGATGCTGAGATGATCTTAGGGCCATCGCTTGATCTCCAAATGAACCTAGAGTTAGACAAGTGTTCAGTGATTCAAAGATCTTAGTTATCTCTGAATCTCCAGATTAATTATGGTCAATAAATTTAAGTCAGGTTCTATTCAGAGTTCGCAAGGATAAAGATCATGCTTGTTGCTTGAAGAAGATCTACAGTTGTCGTTGAACCACTAGATAAATTCAAAGTCATCCAAATCATTCAAAGATTCAGCGTTGGTCATCAATCAAGTCTTGATCTTATGGTTGTTGCTAGATCTCCGAATCAAATAAGGGATAAGAAATTCATTCAGTGACTCAGAGATAGCTTGTATCTCTAAATCTTGAGACATGACTTGAGTTAATGAAAACATTGGGAGATTCAGAGATAAGCTTGTCTTTGAATCTTAGAATAGATTGGGGTTAAGATTGAAGTCATGTGAAATCAAATACCAACCATTGGTAAAGATCAAGATCGGTGGCCTGTGCTAAGTCTCAAATACAGAACCTAAGTCAAGATAAAGATCTTGAGATCATGGACAAGCTGCGGATTAAGATTAGATAGAATGGCTATTGCCAAGTCTCAGGATAGACTAAGGGTTAAGAAATGCATCTGGAGATTCAAAGATATCTTGTATCTTTGAATCTCACAATGGAACCAGAATTAAAGCCAAGATCTAGAGACTTAGAGATACAAAGGATTTCAAGTGCCCAGGGTGAAAGACTAGTTAAAGGTGAAGATCAGACAAGAAATAGATCCGACACTTGATGCTTTCCCTTGGTGGCCAAGATGAAGATTATTAATGTTCAAGGCATTGCGTCAAGGTGCCATATGTTGAGATCAGATCTGAGCTTAAAGACAAGATAAAGATAAAGAAAGAATCTACGACTATGTTTTAAACAAGAGATCAAGTCTTATTCTAAGCCGTTGATGGGGTTTTTCCGCACCACCTGTGACCGTTTATGTTTAGATTTGAATATTCAAATATCAGTCTCAGGGTTTTCATGGTGGTGGTGATGTTTTTAACTTGTAGAGAGGGTAGATGGATAGAGATGATCTGTCTGCTTGAATTTATGGCAATATGGGATATTTCAAGGCTAATCTTATTGTCTGAGATATTTCCCAAATGCATTAATGGCTAGAAAATACTATTTTAGGGTTTCTACATTGTTTAATGGATATATATTGTAACCCTAATTTTTCCCTAATCTGATCAAATTGATTGACTCTCGAGCTTGTGTGCTAGGGCAGGCTGTATTTAAGTGTTTTCAGTGCTTTTGTAGTAAGGTTTTTCAAGCTTATGCAAGAATTTCTGTGGCATTCTCTCTGCCCCCAGGTTTTCATTTTTTTGTGATTTCTCATTGAGATTCTAATTATGCAAAGGATTTTTGTGACATTTTCTCTGTCCTTCGGTCTTCTTGTCTATATTTTTCTTATTTGAAGCATAATATAGTGGCTAAATATTAGATAAATCTTGGAGTTCTTGAGACCTTTTTGTTTCTACATCTTTGTACACTATTGTGGATGATTGATTTAGACGATCTTGTTGATTTTTCTCATCCCCTATCATTTTGTCTCATCTTTGTGCCTATTTGCTAGAGTGAATGTCTATTTTCAAGTCATAGTCCGTGTCTATTCCATTGAATATGCTATTGTTTGTGAAATCTTATCTTTCCCTGAACAGCTTCTTTTCATCTCATACCTCTCTATGAAATACTTATGCAAGCCTATTCAAGAAGTTGTGCTTGTTTAGATTCAGGAATTTCATGCTAGTTTTTGGTCATTCTATTATGAATCATGTCACTTTCAGTGTATCACCTTGTAGGTTAAGTTTTGCTTTATTTCCCTTTCAATTCTCCCTCTATACCTATTTAGGATTAGAATTATCACCCTAACTCAGGCATTAGGGCTACATGAAAATTCCATCCTAACAATGGAAACCTCCTCTAGCTGTGGGTAGACTATGAATGAAGATGAATCTCTAGATTCTAGGCTGGTTCCAATTTGATTCAGGATATCACCTCCTGATTTGAAACTTGATGGGGAAAAGAGAAAAAGGATTAAAACTGAAAGGGAAAATAGGGTGATACACCAAGAATGGATTCAGACTTTTGATGGAAAGATAAAACAGTAACTCCACCTCATACATCAAAGGTTTAATACTTCAAATATTTGTTCAACATATAGGCTAACAGATTTCACTACTAGGGTTAAACCACAAATAGCTCAAAATAGTCAGCAAACATACATTTTCATACAAGGTTTTAAATAATTGATCACCCTAGGAAGGAATATAAATTCACTCACTTCTCGTGGATAACAATGAAAATAACACTTGCAAAGAAAGATGAAACAGGATCATAGAATCAAAACTCCACATGTATGAGCCAATGAGACATCTACTTTATTCTTCACCAAAATCTAACAAAATGTGATTACAAACATGAATCCAAGGCACTAAGAAACAATAAGCTCACTTTGCCTTCTTTTCCAAAATCTGCAACCCCAATGGATACAAAATGCCTAAAAAAGGCTATAGGAATAAGAAATTCACTAAAAGCTCTCTCTCCATAATATTTTTTTCCTAACATGAAGTACAAGCCCAACTAAATAGCCCATATGGCTAATCTCAAAAATGAGATCTCTCTCCAAAAAGACCCTCAAAACAGAAAGATCATCCCTAATTCTTAGGCCAAAATCATGCCTAAAACTTAGCCTCCAGTCAAGCCCCCCTCTAAAAGACATATCCCTAAATTTGAGGCATGATTAGTGCCCTAAATTCAGCCCTAAAGGCTAATTTTGAAAATAAGCCCCAAATTTTGCTCCCCTCAAGTTGATTTCTAAAGATTCACATCTTTTACATACTTTATCAACTTCTAATACAAATACAATATAAATCTATTTAAAGTCTAACCCAAAATGCATAAACCCCAACTCCATGACTCAAAAATGACACCATATAACACAAAAACCTAACAAAGCCGATATCATGAAAGAACGTCACTAACTCCATCAAAGTCGACACTTAAAGTTTAGGCCAACTAAGCCTCTAACAAGCACATCTCATACACTGCTGAAATATCTCCATTGGCTAGCTGTTTAGGTATTGTCATGGCACTTGTATGAGCTGTCGGGCACTAACTCCTCCATTGTACCTTGATGGACTTCAAAACTCCATCCATTTTGGCATAGGTATCTTTGCATTACATTCTTTATTCTACAATTTTGAGAAAGAAAGAAGCTAGGGTTTTCTGCTAACGCCGTCATATCTGTAACTTCCTCATTGTTTTCCTTACTTCACCGAGCTTGAGCTGTCAATTTGGAATCATATGGTAGTTGAACTCAGGTTCCTCATTCTATGGTATTTGGACTACATATAGAATGCGGGTTCTACATGCATAAACTGGCATTTGGGTCTAACCTGCATTCTAGCTAGAGTGTTAAATGCCATATTACATGGCACTGTACATGTATGTTTGGTTTGAAACTTGAGCTTCCGCTATAGCTTGACTTGTGACCTGGGGTCCATCACCATGAAACATGGTACTGTTCTTGATCTACGGGCTTGTGACTATACATATACTCAAATTCCACCTTTAGATAACTCCAGTTTCAGATAAGTTACGCTTTATGTTTACTTATGTTGTCCTTTTTGTTTGAATATGCTGCTCATTGCTTTGATTTCTGCAGTTATCTATTGCTTATTATAGTGATAACATAACATCACCATGCCTCAAGAGTATTAAAAACATGTGGAGGCTATGCTATATTTGTTGAACTGGAGATATTGTGTGTTAGCTACATCTCATCTTTGACTGAACTCGAGCTCTTTCTATAGACCATCTCTATTTCTTCTATACGCTTGTATATTTATTGAAACCGTGCTTTATGCTGGAATACCCACACTTTGTTGAAACTATGCTTGTTGTAGCTTGTAACTTGGAGTTCAATACCCTAAAATAAGGTTACATTCATGCATATCCTCAAACTCGGCTTCAATAGTTTGATCTGTAAGTTGTCATTTTGTTGTTTGATAACTGAGCTCCATTCTGTATTCTTGTCTTTATTGTATGGGGACCATGTTGTTATACTATAGGTTGTCATTACATGCTATTGTTATCTTTTTCCATGCCATCTTTCTGGAAAACTATAACCATTAATGTCAATACATTGGCTCTTTAATGTGTTTAATACTGTTGTTTATAATACATGAAATATGTTGACTTCTTTCATTGAACATGTCGACAGTGATTATCCTATATAAAACATTACTTCAAATTCATATTAGGCACATTGGTACACTGTTCTCAGCAATATGAACCACCATAGCATCATTAATTTTCATGGTTGTTTTCAAAACAATAACATAGATACACCCTATTTTGTTACATTCTTATGAACATATGCACAAAAGATATCATTGTTCAATATGCACACTCTCTTTTAGTTGTTTGCAGAAGTAGATGTCTCTATGGATTGATTCCTTATCTCATCCAAAGGCATCATGTACTGTGACAACACTATAAACACCTTATGAACTGCATTCTCCCCCGTATATGCATATTGTCTTTTCTGCAAAAAAAAAAGTAGATCATAGTGACATGTATCTTATATACTTTACACAGCACCGTCATTTGATTTTACATATATATACATTGTTTAAAATTGCATCTTCATATGCATAATCTAGTCTTTGAAATCTCGAATCTTGCTCATTTATTCTCTGTTATGCATATTTTATAACAACATTTGATAATATTGTTCTTTACTCTTCTGGCATTCAACTATTAGCATCCATAGTGTCAAAACCTGTAATAGTATGCATGCACCCTGTAGCAACTTGTTATGTACTACATTTCATATGCACAACTCACATTGACACACTATAGTTCAATCATTTTCTTGCACATTAATGTTGAAATCTGCATTTGAACATTTCTTTAATAATGCATATTTGTGAAGTTTGAGCACGGGCTCATGACACTCACTGTATCTTTCAAATATAGCACAGGATTTTCATAAAGATATGTCTTTCTGATATTATTATTTTGTCAATGCAAATGCATATCTTTCTATCACATTGATATCATCAGTAAATATGTAGTTCAGGGAGTTTGACTGATGCATGGTATTTTTTAGGCTTTTATGTATTGCTTGGATCCAACTGGATCTAACATCTTTTTCACCATGATGCTACAGGAAACAGGACCAACAGAAGACCTAGGATGCAGGACAAATAGAGATAAGACCAAGACATGAAAGACTTCAGATGATGCAGATGAACAACTCCAAAAACTAGAAGACCTCTTAAAGGAAATATATAGACCCTAGACTTCATCATGCTTCCTTCTTAATTTCTTTTTTGCATATTTCCTCTGAGTTTCAGTATGCAAGATGTGACCTTAAAGAAACACTTGTTTACTACATTCATTTTTTAATGTGCAATGTAATGATCATTTATGAATCTGAAAGTGTAAATTTGATCAAAACTTAGAGTACAAATATAATCTGATAATATGAATGTAATAGCAATGTATTTCTTTTGCTATGGTTGAACAGTAATGTCAAACAGATGTTTCTTTATGCAAATTTTTTAATGTTATGACTGCTATCCCACATGTGAAAAATTTAGGTAACAATACCTTTTCCCCTCAAGCTTACTTTTCCATTTTAAAGAGAAAAATAGGTGGTTATCCAAGAGGAAGCGACCTAGATTCCAAAGGTTTCACTTCAATTAGCATAGGTCCCACAACCTGGAAGTGATTCCCATGTTATACCAGATCATTAGGATTATGAGTCTAATAGGGTGCAAATTTGGTGTACAACAATAACAACTATCACCACCTAAAGTGGAGTTTCTCCTACACCATGTGCTAAAATAAGATGCAAACTCCTAAGTGTCCCATATGAAAACTACTATGTAATGCATTATCCTAAGTAAGGTTAAGTAAAGTATAATTATAATTAATTAATTACACCAACGCCCCCTTAATTTCAACTTAGGGGAATGCACTTAACCTCACAATGCTAGATGATAATGCATCATGGGTCCTAGCTACTAGGCCATGTTGGTACCCATGTACAATATGTAAGTACAAAATTGATTCAATCTCTCATAAAGAAGAGAAAGAGGGAAAACCTCATGAGAACCCCCCGCCCCCCCCCCAAAAAAAAAGAGTGATAAGTAAAATAATAGAAAATGAGAGAGAAGACCTCATGTGAGGAAAATATTCCCCCATAAGAGAGAATAGAGAAGTCAAGTGACCCCCCTGAAAAATATCCCATATCCCCAAGAGAGATTGCAAATGAAGATACTTGCTCTCAATTAAGGATTTAGTGAAGATGTCTATAATCTTCTCTGCTATAGGACAACACCACAACTCAATGACCTACTTTTGTATCAACTCTCTAATGAATTTTGTATGAACCTCAATGTGTTTTGTCCATTGATGTTGGACGGGATGTTTTGAGATCTCTATAGCACCCTGATTATCACAATGAATGATTGTAGGTCGTGGAATGTTGAAACCAAAATCCTTCAAGATACGTTGAAGCCAAATAGCCTTTGTAGATGTAGTAAAAACCCCTCGATACTCAACCTTATTCAAAGAAGAGAAATAGCATGTTGCTTCTTACTCTGCCAACAAATGAGGCTTGAACCAAGATGAAACATGTAACCTAAAGTGGACTTGAACCTCTCAAGATTTCTTGCCCAATCTGAGCCTTTATATCAACCTAAGTCAAGTCTATTAACTATTGAATAGTGAATCTCATGTTTATGTGTACCCCATGTGTAGTGAAATATGTGTTTGGATAACTTCCAATGAAACTCATATGGATCTTGCATGAATCAATAAATCAAGCCAACTACAAAGGATATATCAAGGCGTGTATGTGTCAAGTATATGAGATTTCCAACAAGCTATCTATGCAATGTAACATCAACAAGTGGTGTGGAACACTAAGCCTCTAACTTGACACCTGAAATAAAGGGAGTGTGTGTATCCTTACAATTACTCATGTGAAATTGAGAAAGTAAGTCAAGAGCATACTTGGGTCAAGAAAGAGTGATCCAGTTGAGGACTATGTGATCTCAATACCAAGAAAATAGTTAAGTAAACCCACGTATGTCATAGAGAATCTGTCTTGTAAAGAAGAATTGATGGATAAAGTACTCCTTGTAATGATCAAGTCATCAACATAGAGCACAAGTATCAAGTGAGAGTCATATAGTCATAGAATGTAGACATTTGAATCTAATTGACACCTGGTGGACCTTACTCAGAGAAGAAACAAATCCATCTTGGCATACCAAGCCCTAGGAGCCTCTTTGAGTCCATAGATAGACTTTCTCAATTTGCAAACCATAGAAGTATCCTATATGAATCCATGTCATTTCTCCATATAAATCTCCTCATGAAGATCCCCATGTAGAAATGCACTCTTAAGATGAATCTGATGTACAACACAACCATGAGCTGCATTAATAAAAAGTGTCAAATGAATGGATTTCATCTAGGCTAGAGGTGCAAAGGTCTCAGTACAGTCAATACCAAGAACCTGCGAGAAACCTTTTTCAACAAGTCTAGCTTTATACTTGTCCACACCTCCATCGGATACAAAAACTTGGTATGATAGAACCATTTACATCAAACCATATTTCTTCCATTAGGAAGACAAACTAAGTCCCAAGTGTTATTCCTCATCAAAGAATTATACTCTTCCTCCATGCCTAAGTCCCATTTAGGAACCCTTGAAGCTTCCTTAAATGAATGTGGATTTGAAGCAATTACAACATAAGCACATGGAAATAATTTATGTTGTGATCTTTTCCTCCTAGTATCTGAAGGATTCCTAGCAAGTGAACTTGTTGAATCAAATTTTTTCTATGCCCAATAAGGTCTATTGGAAGAAGAAGATGAAGAAGGAATGTCCTCAACTATTTCTTGATACTACGAAGGTAGAATCCTACAAGTCAAGGTTGAATAAGTTTAATCTTCTAAGTCACTATCATCACTATCACTTCCCAAAATGGAGGAAGAAGGAGGAGTTGTAGAAGCCAAGCTAGGTAAATTTGTTAGTAATAACTGAGAGGGAGCGGGGGTGAATCAGTGGCCTCAAAAATTAATCCTTAAATCAAATCTTAAAACTTATAACCATAGATTATGTCTCTAGTTATCTTATTTCCTACAAGATGAATGCCTTGAAATACTTTTATCAATTTTCTACTTGTCGGATTGCTTTGTTAATCTCTCTTCTGTATGATTACCGATAAGCAGTTAACTATTTACTAAAACACGGTAAATGTGTAGAGTATATTGATCAATCTAGAAATGCATATGTGAAATGTAAAATAGTAAAGTAATAAACCATAAACACATAACACATGGATTTTAACATGGAAACCATGTTAAGGGAAAAACCACTAGGACCAGTACCCCAAATTTTCACTCTTCTAAAGTGAGCCCTGTTAAGAGCCAACCCTGTTAAAGGTTACAAACACAATGCTAGGTGTGACCTTGTTAGAGGATTTAAAAATAGTTTTTCACCTAGTATCTGGCATCTAATGCTACCATCCTTGATCAAACACTCACTTGGCCCGTCAATAGGTATCGGGCATATCCAATACTACTTTTATGATCAAACTTTTTGATACTCCTTGGGATGTATCTCAATTGTAAAAGACTTTTAAGTCATGCTTGGTTAAGAGGCTTTATGCTTCAATGGTTAAATTGAAACACTAATTATCTGTTCATACATACAACTCAATAGCATATTTTCATATCTATTGTAAGTTCATTACCTCTCTGATCAATATAATCACTTATACCTTTTCTCCACACTGTTCTTCTCTGTGATGCTTGTCTCACTGTTCGTCAGTTTCTATAGAATCTAGATCTTTCCTTAGCTTGTTGATAAGGACTAAAAGAAGACTTTCTTCTCCTTCATATTTTCTTTAGCATCTTTCCTCTATTCTCTTGTTCACCCCACAATTCATCATGAAATGGGTTTGTCTCTATATAGACATGATTTCCCCTTTTCTTGGCTTTCTTGATTCTTGGTGTGTTCCACAATTCTTGCCAATAGATTTAAAGAAAACTCCTGATTTATCTCAAAGAGATCTTCTTTCCAACTAGACAAATCAGCTTTAAATCAATTACTTATCTCCGGCTTTATCTGGATGATTAAAACAATGATAAGTATCCGTTAATTCTATCTTTAGCTTCTTGACAGCTAAGCATTTTGTCATTTTCTGAACTCTCTGTTCTGTCAGTCAACACTTCAGTTAGTCATCTATGATAACTGACTGTTACATTGGTGTGACTTTAGTTGTCATCGGGATCTCCATCCTTGTATTCTCCATCGGGCAATACTCAAATTCTTTTCATCGGGTTACTCTGTGCTTTTCTTGTCGGTCAAAACTGTAACTCTGCTTGTCGGTAATGCTGTGCATTAACTCGTCAGATAACAGTGTGACTCTTCTCTTTTGCTCTAACCGTCAGTGTGCACTCCGTCGATGTATGTAGTCACTTAGTGAATACTTGACTTGTATGCATTACTGATAGCATAGCCTTGATTCATCGGTTCTTTGAAGTCTTTGGCAGTATTTCCATGGCCATATAGATTATCAAGTTGACATCAATAACAATATAATACATTAACTAATTTAATGCCTTGCATGATCATCAACTTAATATCTTCAAACATTCAATCAGTTACATGTCATCAATCTCTCCCTTTGACATTGATGGAAACAGACTACATTATCATACTACACTATCACTAATACAATATGAAATATACAGTTTTATCAAACTTTTCTAATGTAGCTATTACAAATGTCTAACTTTTGGTAAGCTCAAATAGCTTTGATTTGATTCTTGCAGCTTTATTTATGCCTTCAATCCCTTCACTGGATAGATGTAGAATCTTTCTTTCTCTGATGTGATGGGTTCTTCTTCTGTGTCAAACTCTCTCCCTTTCACTATTCTCATTTCTTGTGATGTCTTTTGTCAGTAATTCTCTCCCTTTGTGTTTACTCTCCCTTTCCTGTTACATTCTCCCTTTGCATACTTCAATGGATATGATCTCTCTTTGATTTGATAATGGATATAATGTATGTATGATAATGAGATATCTCTCTCCCTTTGACAACAATTCCAAACAAACATCTTTTCAAATAGATATTTGACAATAGTGTCAAGTTGATCCTTTCTTTCCATAATATATTCCTTGAATTTCCCAATCGATAGGTAATAATGCTAGTGCTCAGAGTAGATAAATACCTTGTTGTATATAGATGTATCTTTGAAGTTCATTTCTCTTCTTGCATAAACATGAATGATATTATGATAATATTTAGGATGATGCAGCCTTCTAGTCATTTTACTGACCAGTAGACAAGGGCCTGACCCCTATTCTCTTTCTCAAGTATTCAAACGCATCCTTGGGTAGTGGCTTGGTGAAGATATCGGCCAATCGTTCCTTTGATTGCACATACTCAAGTATCACCTCCTTTGCCTGAACTTGTTCTCTCAAATAATGATACTTGATGGCAATATGCTTTGTTTTAGTATGCATGACTGGATTCTTGAAAATGTTTATTGAACTTGTATTATCACAATAGATAATTATTGTTTCTAAAATTTTCATATGCATACCTTCTAGTAATTGTTTGATCCATGAAATATTTGAGCAATTTGCAGCGATAGAAACATACTCTGCCTCTGTAGTAGATTGAGAGATGCATCCTTGCTTCTTGATGATCCATGTGACAATTATGTCACCCATAAAGAATGCTCCTCCATTTGTGCTCTTTCAGTCATCAATATTTCAAGCCCAATCAGCATCGGTAAAGACCTTTAGTTCAAATTTTCCTTCTCTCTTATACCATAAGCCATATTCCTTGGTATACTTAAGATATCTTAGGATTCTTTTCACAACAATCATATGTGAGTCCCTGGGATTAGCAAAAAATCTTGCAACTATTCCTACTGCATGTGCAATATCTGGTCTACTGTGTACAACATACATGAGTTTTCCAATCATTGATCTGTACAAAGTCTGATTTAACTCTAATGACTTGTCTTCCTTTGTCATCTTACATCCAGTTTCAATCAGTGTTCCAACTGGTTTGGACTCTTCCATCTTGAATATTTTTAGTACTTCTTTGATGTACTTGGATTGTGTAATGAAAATGCCTTCATCTTGTTGCATGATCTGTAGACCAAGAAAGAACTTGATCTCTCGAAACATAGACATCTCAAACTCTTTTCTCATTTCATTTGCAAATGATTTGCATAGCATATCATTGCCTCCAAATATGATGTCATCAAAAAATATCTCAACAATCAAAATGTTAGCATCAATATCTTCCTTTAAACAAATATTATTGTTTTCACTAGTCCTTGCAAATCCAATACTTATAAGATAGGAATGAAGTCTCACATACCAAGCTTGGGGTGCTTGTTTCAATCCATACAAGGCTTTTTGTGGTCTACATACCATGTCCCTCTTGTATGGATCAACAAACCCTTATGGTTGTTCAATATATACCTCTTCTTAAAGTATTCCATTTAGGAATGCAGACTTGATGTCCATTTGATATACCTTGAATCCTTTACATACATCATAAGCAAGTAATATTCTTACTCCTTCTAGCCTAGCAATGGGTGTGAAGATCTCTCCATAGTCAATTCCTTCTTCTTGTGCATACCCCTTGCATACTAATCTTGCTTTATTTTTGGTGACTTCTCCATTCTCATTCATCTTATTCTTGAATATCCATTTTGTACTAGTGACATTCTTGTCATCTGGTCTCAATACAAGTGTCCATGTCTTGTTTTTCTCTATCTGCTCAATCTCTTCATTCATAGCACTTATCCATTCATCATTATCTAGTGCAAAATTGACATATTTGGGCTCATAATCACAAATAAGACATCTTGTATTTAGAGACTTACTTCTAGTTCTCATACCAGCCTTTTTATCTCCTATGATATGGTTTTGTGGATGGTTCCTTCTGACATATCTTGCAAGTAGAGGTACAGCTCTTTGTCTATTAGCTTGATAATCATTTTGTTCTCCATCACTTTGTGCATCATCTTGAGCAATATTATGATCATTGGTATTTGTAGCCTGATGCTCGGGTGCAATGATCTGTTGCTCAGGAGCTCTACATTGTTGGTCAGGTAGAGTTTTAGTTTCCTCATTGTAAGAAAACCTATTGTAGTCCTCTGGTTCTTTAGTGCTTTCCTTTTCATTCTTCTCTGCAAATTCATCTATCTTTACATTTGCACTTTCAACAATTTTGTTAGAGGCTTTGTTTAGACATTTATAAGCCTTTCTCTTGGTAGAATACCCTAGAAAGATTCCTTCATCACTCTTGGAGTCAAGTTTTCCATTTCTATCATCTTTTAAGATATAGCACTAACTGCAAATTTTTTTGAAGTAACTTACATTGGGTGTGTATCCATACCATAGCTCATAAGGTATCTTTTTGGTGTCTTTCTTCAATTGTACTCTATTCAATGTGTAAAAAATAGTACTGAAAGCTTCTCTCCAGAAGATTTGGGTGATCCCTTTCTCTATCATCGGTGTCCTTGCACAATCAACTATGGATCTGTTCCTTCTTTCAGCAGTTCTATTTTGTTGTGGGGTTCTCGGTGCAAAGACATGTCTTCTAATTCCATGCTCATTACAAAAGTTAGTGAATTCATTTGAAATAAAATCCCCTCCTCTATCTGAACTTAAGCATTTTAATTATTTACCACTTTTTTTCTCAACCATTGCCTTATACCATTTAAACATTTTAAATGCTTCTGATTTATCTTTTAGAAACATGACTGCCATCATTCTAGAGTAATCATCAACAAAGAGAATAAAGTATCTATCTCCATAATAACTCTTTGTCCTCATAGGTCCACATAAATTAGTATGGACTAATTCTAGAATTGTATCAGATGTATGGGTTTTGCTTTTGAAACTAGACTTTGTCATCTTACCTTTTGACAATGCTTACACATGATATTGTCAGGCTTGGTCAACGTCGGTAAGCCTCCGACATTTCCCTTTTTGATAATCTTTATCATGTTTTCAAAGTTCACATGACACAATATTTTGTGCCACAACCATATGCCTTTGTTTGTAGCAATCAAACAAGTGGTGTTAGTATCATTCAGATAGAATAAGTTACCTTTTGTCTGCTCACCGGTACCAATCAGATTTCTCAATTTATTAAAGATCTTTGCCTTCTTATTTTCAAATGCTACACTATAACCTGAATTATTCAACTGAGAAACACTCAATAGATTATAATTCAATCCATTTACCCAATAAGCATTTTCACATTTTATCTGGTTATTCAATATTATAGTTCCTCTACCTTCAACTGGACAAGGTGTGTCATTGCCCATTCTTACTGAACCACCTTTATAGTACTCAAAAGTTTCAAATTTTTTTTTATCACCAGTCATATGGTGAGTGAAACCAATATCTATGATCTAGACATCATTTTTACTTATTTTAGATATGAGTGCAGTTTCTACATACCTTTTTTCATCATCATCTAAATCATCTTTTACTGCCATAAACACCATCTCGATGTCTTCATCACATTCGATGTCAGTATCATCATCTTTGCATTTTTCTAGGTAACTGGCCTTCTTTCCTTTCTCCTTGTAGTCTCGGGAATCTCTTCTTTCTGATTGTCGGTAGCTTCTATAATCACCTCTGTCAGAATTATTTTCAAATGTCCTAGCATTACTTTTGTTATATTTTCTTATGTTAGGACATCTTGCAGCAAAGTGTCCAATCTCTTTACAATTAAAACAAACAAGTGGTAATTTACCTTTGCCTCTCTACATTCATTTGGCCATAAGTGCTTCAATTTCATCAAGATCATCCTCTTCACTTTCACTATCACTATCTTTTCTCATAGTGTTTTTATTACTTGATTTACTTATTCTCATAGAATTTTTTAATGCAAACTCTATGTTTGGTAAGACACTATTATCAAAATTGTTCATCTCAAATGAAATCAGTCTTCCAATCGAACTATCTAGAGTAACATTGTTATTTTCTACTGCTCTCATTTCTTGAATGGAAGATACTTTAATAGCATAAGTAGATAGTAAGTGTTTGATGTCGAATGTGGACCTCTCTATTCAACACAAACGCAACATAGTCCTTATTCAATCAATGAATTCGCAAAGACAAACATTGAATTGTTTGCTCTACGAAGTGATTGAGATGACCTGTTGCCTCCTAATTAGGAGTGATTGCTGCAATTTACCCTCAGAACGAGAGCCAACAACCTGACCTTCTCTAATACGGAGGATTTTAAAGTGCAAGTGTGTGAAGGATAGCCATTAAATGTGAGAAATCTGCATCTAAATATGAGCAAAATGCTGCTATTCTGTGAATTAAGACATGATTAATCTATGAAAGAAATGCTTTTAAGCTAGAATTGAACTTGC